>JANTCA010064387.1:0-16260 GCA_024741275.1 Chironex yamaguchii | reverse complement strand
AGGTTGCCATATACATATACTTTCCTTTCTGACGTTTCATACTCTGAGGAGTGTCAGACGAAAAAAGCTCTTAAGTAAGATTTTAGCGCTATGTCGCAAATTTTCAAGGCGATTTTCAAGTTTTGTACCACAAAAAGATAGTTCAAATCCAATTGTGCTCACGTGGAAATGTTTATCACATGCCCCCTCTTTTAGACTGCTCCGCGGTGACTCACCGTAAGCAGACTTACCTTGATGATACAAACGTCCTACGGTATGTGTGCACTTAATAACGGATAGTTACTTCTAGTGATAATGTTCGTATGACCAGTTAAAGTCTCTTTTTCCAAACATACCTATTGATTAAAGCATTTCTATTGCATTGTCTAAGTTTTTTCAAATTGTATATAATTCCTATGGAACCTACCGCTTTCATCATCTGTTCTTCTTTCATCTTGTTCTGCTATGTATTGTTTGAAAATGCTTTATATTCCTTAAAAATATGTTAGTGATTCTTTATTTCTCTAAGGATGTCAAAAATATTTGAGTAAACGTTTAATAAATTCAAGTCATGTCTCTATCTCTGAGAATGATCAAGCTGTTTCTTATATTTGCTAGTAAATTTTCACTAGCGTATCAGTGATGTACTAAGATGTTTCCAAATCCTACTTATATCAGGGAAGAATCTTAAAGTAGAAAACAATTGTAGCTTTACTGCCCTTTTGAGGCAGATAACGATACATCCGCGTGGCCTAGGCCTTGCAAGTTGAAAGTTCGCGGATGGACCGTTACAATTTTTTCCTGGTGTATTTGAAAGAGCAACCATCCTAAGATAATAAAAATATACAGCAGCTAACGCTTCAGTCTTAGGATGTTACATTTTCGAATACTATGTTCCTTGTAAGTACGCTTTTTTTACACCGAGTCATAGAGTTGACAACAGGAAATGTTTTTCATTCGTGAAATTTTATGTTACGTCTGTGTATCTTAAAAATGATGATTCGCAAAAATATATTTTGATTACATTGAAATGCAGGTGCGACAATTGCCACATTTTCTCGTTCATAAAATATAATAGAGTGTATAACGTCATAAATTAAAATAAATTCGTACCTTTACCGCCCTTTTGAAGAAGATAACGATCCAGCCGCGAATTTTCTACCTATAAGGCCTTAGTCATGCGACAGAAGATGTGTATGTCATACATAAGCATGTTTAGAATTGTTATTTCTTTCGCATAGCATAGTGATTCAGAGTAACACATCACTGACCAAAAACAGCGACGTTGTTTTGTTTTATGACGTCCTTACAAGGAGTCCCCTACAAACAGTTTTTACTTTGTAGCATGAATAAATACACCAAAATAGCAATCCTATATATCGTTTTAAAATTTGCGACATTGCGTTAAAAATTTATAACCTTATTTTGTCTGACACTGTTTAGAATAGAAATTGTCAGGCTAGATGCTTTGTTTTTCCATTTTCTTTTTGTCTTTTCCCCCTCTTGTTTATGATTGTCTAATTTCGATCCAAGTTTCTCATGAAAACGGTTTGCAATATAACTAAACTTTCCTCTCGGACGATTCATACACTGAAGGGTGTACGACACAAAAAGCTTTTAAGTTTGTTTTTATAGCAGTGTAGCACATTTTTAACGCGATTACCACAAAAATTCTCTATGTCAAGTTTTTTCTGGACAAGAGTACCTCTTGAAGAATTGAAGAGCAATGGAAAATACTCAGCAGAGTTTACGACCCAGTTTCTTAGTCATGTATTGCCTATTGTGGCATGTCATTGATTGGACAATAGTAGTCATAGCACAATTATACGTGACATACCTTCCTGTGATTACAGTGTGGGAGCTAAAGAAGCAAATTCAATAAAATCAGTCACCACAGTTATTTACCTTACATATCTCTTAAACAACTATTCAGATCTTAAAAATAAAACCTTAGTTTAGTTCTACTAACAAAGAGTGCAATTTGATTTTCCCGAAGAGAAAATCCTAATATTTTTACCAAAATACTGTTGATTAAATATTTACCACACACTTACAACATCAAACAGTACCATCATTATCGCCATCAGCGTCTTCATCGTAATCATCTTCATCATATTTACTTTATCGTCTATTTTTCCACGTAAACATGTTCTGTGCTGGTTTTTATGACTGATTTCCAAGCCATTGTTTACTCCATGTCTACCTAAATCTCCAAACCTTAAAAAATCTCCAAACCTTAAAAAACCTGCATTCACTAGGCTAGAATTCAGTCTCAAGCTCTCCAAATGGCTAACCTATTGCATTTTTTCTGCACATTTCGTTATGCCACTCAATTACAATCTGTTTCTTTATCCCTCGTTAAGGATTTTGTGACCAAGTTGAAAAAGAACTAAAGGACTTTTTACAAGCAGAGTTTCCAAATTGTTGAATAACACTGTACAGCAAATGCTCCTTTCATCGTTGTTCTCGACTTTCAATAACATATCAGTAAGCTTGAGACATGATTGAAAACACATTTCTGAATTTCAGGTTTGACAATATATGTACAGCAGGAAGATCTGTCGACGTTCACTGTTAAATTTTTCAAACTAAAGCACAAAAAATTGGCTTTTATGTTCTAAACATAATGCAAAATTTGATAATTCAAATTTACTAGCCTTTGTCACAAATTTAAGGTCTCGTATTTCGCTATCATTGGCATTTTTCGCAGGTAGAAGAAATTAGCTTTTAATAGTCCTCGTGCTTATCAAAGTTTGCTTTGCTATATCGACATATTTTCAACTGCTTGCTGGAGACATCCTTTTATTTGCATGGTTTGAGCAAAATAACTGCTTATACTAGTATTTTTAAATCATAAAAATAAGTGAACGGAAATGATTACATTTATTGCTCCCTTCATTAACTAATCAAATTAACA
Organism: Chironex yamaguchii; assembly: GCA_024741275.1. Classification (NCBI taxonomy): domain Eukaryota; kingdom Metazoa; phylum Cnidaria; class Cubozoa; order Chirodropida; family Chirodropidae; genus Chironex; species Chironex yamaguchii. The sequence continues at coordinate 13,364 of JANTCA010064387.1, read as the reverse complement.
AGGAAAGATTTTAGATATTAGGTATTACTACCTCGTCATAACATGGTGTTACTGAAGCCAAACACTAACCATGATTCACAGTTGGGAAAGATCGAGTCAAAACAGTTATAAAAGCTTTGCCTTTATTCATTATCTTGGTTTCCGAATAATATACGCTTGACTCTCTTTTGATTTTAGTTTCTTTAAAAGGTCATGGAAAAGCGCGACAATTAGACAGTTTCTTGAAAGGTTTCTAGACTTGCTGAACGCTTCAGTTTGTGATATTCCAAAAAAAATACCGAGAAAGCAAAATTTTTTCATTGCACCAAAAAATCGAGTTAAGGCATTTTTCCGAGTTCATTACTCTGCAAAAAGAGGAATCTTTAGGCCTCCTCTAATGCTTGGCATCAGAGGATCTGCTCAACACAAAACCTGTGTTTACCATCGTCAAAGGCTCGTATACTGGAATAGGTGACTTCGATCCGCTAAAACGTTACGGCAAGGCCAGATTTGATATACGTCAATACGCCAGTTGTTTTTCAGATAATTCATGTTCACAAAATACGCCAGTGCCGTATGGACAAGGGGTATCCCCCGGCGTATAATATTCTGAAAGATCCATCCGCCAAAACTCTTTGAAGGAAAGAGGCGCGATTCCAGTCTGGCACTTATTATAGTGACCCCTGGAGGGTCGAACCCGGGTCTCACGACTGCAAATCTGACGCCTTTCCTACTTAGATAAACAGCTCAACAGGGGAAAAGACTAGAAAAGTCATAGTACATAAGTCAGGTGGAGAACATAAGGTACTTGTGTGACTTTAATGATACGTTTAGTGGGACTATCTCTACCATGGACTTATTACACTTAAAAAGGGTCATAGTACGGAGCAGTTGCAAGAAATTATCGTCCCACCAGAAGGATACAGGAAACATCTTAAATCTACTAAAAGGACAGGATTACGCCCCTGGCATTAACCCTGAAGATGGTATTTTTAAATTTTTTAATCGAACCTTAACCAAAAAAGACGAAAATGTTTTAGTCACTTGGGCTTAGTTTTTCTCTGCCACAAAAGGCAATCAAGACACATACCTTCCCTTCAAATTTTGAACTCTTCTATCGCAAATTGAAGAACCTCGGGATCATTCCACGCTCTCAATCTTCCCAAGAATTCGTTAAAAACCGAATCAAAAACTATTGGTCGTTTAACCCTGATTGTCCACTCCGGGGTGTCTGTTTACTGGTGTATACGCTTTACGTGTTTTGTGCCTACAAGGCATCCATTTATCACCGTTTGCACTAGCGTTTACTGCCTGCTAATCCTATTAGGCTCAATTGTATTCTGTACTCATACGGAGATACGAAACTGGACTTTGTGCCAGTGACGACTTGGCAAACACATAAAGCCCCAGGAGATTCATTTAAATAGGAACCACCTTGTTCTAATGACTTTCCTGTCTTACACTACAACTTCAGGAGCTTAAAGGAAGAGGATTGTGGAGGACTACCGGCACGATTCTCGTCTTGGGTGCCCAACTCCACCCTCGTTTTGTACACAGGTACGTATTAGGTCACGTAGTCAGTCCTCTGTCCCGTGTAGTAGTTATACAGAATTGTCTAGACTAGAATGGCATTGAGGAATGGACTACCAAAATAAATTCCCGACGTGTTGCACATTGAGAAACGGGACAATGATGCACGGATTAACGCAATAAATAATAGAAGGAAAGAACAAATATTAAACAAAAGATAAGAGCAACTAGTTCCTTACAAAACTAATAGAAAAGAAATTGGTAAAGATGTGCTGTTAACGAGAAATAAAATTTTGATAAGTTAAGGAGAAGTTATAAATTATTAGTCAGTGTGTGCAGTATTTTGAAATACCTTGTTAGCAGTCAAAACTTGATCCTAATTGCAAACTTTGTTTTAAACGGGTAAAGAACGCATCGACGATACCTCGGTGCTTTTGGCGTTAACACATATAGCCATGTTAAACATGACATACAACAATTTGATTTCAAATAAAACTCGTCAACATTTTGGGGTCGAACAATTTTTAAAAAATCCTTTAAGGAAAGAAAGCCCAAATTTTTAACTTCCTCGTCGGTTTAGAGAGGAAAGGGCATTGCACATTACTAAAATAACGTCAATTATGCTGCAGGAATATTTTGAAATGATATCAGTAATGTACTGACAGGCCATATAGTAACCCAATCAAAATCTTCCTTGAGATCGGGGGGTTATAATTCAGCCACCTAAATCATTTCGGTCAACGGGAGCGCAAGGCAAAACAAAATAAGCATATGTGCGGAGATCGTACTAAGCTTGCTTAAACCAATTCTGATGTTGGTTATGGGGATAATTTACGCTTAAGATTTGGAATTTTTACTATTGCCTTCATAGCTACACTGCAACAACGTGGACTATGGCACAAGTTGTTGTATCACCCCACACCTTGTAAGTCCAAACAACAATTAACAATCTGCGCTCATAAATTTGGAGTCATACGACCAATGCCGTCCGTGTTATGCAACTACAAAGTCCGTTTTATTTCAATGCCTCAGATAAATTTAAGGAGAGCAATGGTGTTCGCTAAATCTTTAAATCGTGCGATTCGAGCAGCAGCTGTTTTGAATTGTTTACATTTTATGACGATCGATGAATTTCTTGTAAGTCACGAAAACGCATGTTAATGCGAACACGTAGCGAGTTTCGTGTACTAAAACTGTGTACATTACACGAACCTTCTATACATAATATATAATATGTGCTGATAATGATAACAGTTGAATGTCAGCAGTTTAGTGCGTATACATGATGGCGGGAATGGGTTTAGGGCATGTTATATGTCACACTTGCGAGATAGCTCATATTTAGCGTACATTCACTGTACAGAATACTGACTGGCTCAATCAGGACTACATGTTACATAACATAAATGACAACATCCATATTCAGCTAAACCTAACTTACCACTGCCCCAGCTAGACAAGTTCAGATGCTCCTGGCAAAATGGCCAAGAGGCAAACACTTCTGATTAACTAAAACTAAACTTAATGAGGATTAGTCGTCATTGCTTAGGGTCAGGTGCTAGGTCGGATATGATGCTACGTCATTGCCCTTCTTTCAACTTCCACATATCCTCAGACATCAAGTTGATCCGCGCGGATTTAGCTGCATTGCATTTGATGTCAAATGACCAATAGAAGAGCTCAGCAAATAATAATACATTTAAAGCAACATCCAGGTGTCGTGGACAAGTCAAACGACATTACTTTTCAATGATCAAGTTACCTACTATTGGCTGGTGGGTACATTGTTCCTATACTTGTTAGTCTTTGTCAAAGACACACTCAATATACACAGTAGCGAAATTATGTCTTGTTTCAGATTTCATAACGTTCGCTTTGTGAATACCCCAGATCAATTTCAAACATGTCCGCACTAAGATATATCCTCATCATGGGGCCGGCAGTCTTGTCAGCAAGACGTATAGGGCCTTGCCAGTTCCTCAAGCTTTCCGACATATATCCCAGTTTGAGTTTCTTACCCACATCTCTCTTCACTCCCTAACTTTTGACGACCGCTAAGTCCTCTTTGCTGATTTCAATGTCTTTCTACTTGATCTTCAGGACCTGTAGTTGAAAGACGGAACTCTGGAATCCTTGTCTTCACGCAGCCTCAGTTGCTCATGTGCTTTGCTCATTAATATGCAGCCCTGAGTTACCACCGTTAGCCGATATTCATCCTGTAGGACTCGGTAGTCCGTCTGCTCGGAGAATAGCAATATTATTGGCATATTCGAAATCTGATCGGATTAACTGTGCTCTGCCCTCGCATCATCCTGTTAGCATGACTTATGACCAGACAGGATACTAATTATAAACACAATTTGTGCCGCAATGAAACAACATACATACAAACAACAACATAAAAAACACACACCCATTACGCACACCAGCAGCAACAGTTAAATTTTGAGGCAGCCTGATTGCTAGTTTTTGCATAACGAAGCACCACATACTGGACCTGGATTCTAGCTCATTTTGCAGATTGCCCGTCATGAGAATCATATTTAAAACTTTTTGTCCCAGAAGGCAGAGTCCTTGTCTTCACGATCACGTAGACTTATCAGAACAGGCGGAACAATGCTCTTGTGAAAACAAAGATCAGTATGGAATACAATGAAAACAGGATTGATGTAGATTAGTGTCGAGATACGGTGAAAGTCCAAGAACTACTTCAATACCAGCTGTGAAAAAACAAACCATGTCGATCTAGTTTTTGCAGCAACTGCAGGGTCATCACTCTGCCTAGTGACAGGATGAGCTCTTTAGCAAATGCTGTCTTATAAACGCAGGACTTAAAACGATCGTTACCAAAACCACGGACAGACCTTATGCGGATGTGTCTTGATGCATGTTGCTTGCTACTATTAATCAAACTTAGGGGCGTGCGACCTACGTACCTAGCGGTACGAAAACCGATAATTACCAAAATTCTGTGTGGTAAGCAGCACGTCCAGCGTTAATGGCAAGTGTTTCATTATCGTGAACGATATGCAGATTTACAACGGTAATTCCCCTTAAATAGACTCTTTCGTCTTTCTGAAACATAAGGAAATATTGCTGATCTAAACAAGTTTCAAAGTACACAGGTCGTTTCAATGAACCGTGACTCCTGAGTGGGGAAAACACATTCTCAAAGTAGCCCAATTCCTAGGATGGTTGTCGTAGCTTTGGGTAGAAACCCTAATTGTTATGGAGATGCTGTCATATGAACCATTAAAGTAAACAGGCAAAAAATGTTATCATTTTTCCACCGCCCCTCAGGCATACTTCGCTTACCACAACAATCATGAACCATCGTCGCGTCTCAGGTGCTTATTACTTTACTAAGTTGTTATGATGTACTGATCTCTGTCACACACGATATGGCGAACTTGTACCTTTAGTTGCCATCGCAAGTTTGACATCTGGGGTGCATATTATATATCAATCGACTCTACTGCCCCTAAAGAACACGCCTGGTCTGGATATTTTAAAATCTAAGGAAGGGGTGGGAAGGGTTTGGGCATATTCGGACAAAGGTTGCAATCTTTTCTTCAGATTTGTTTCTGGTACCAAAATACGACTGTCTTGATACATCGTCTAACCAAGCATTCCGCGTTATCTCCTCTCCCCTTACTCTGATTTCCCGGGTAGGCGTGTTCTTTAGGGGCAGCGGAGTCGATCGATGTATAACATACCCCACTCAAGTCTAAATTGGGAGGGCAACTAAAGTACAAGTTCACCGACAATACATTCATCACCAAAAAATATATGTATCTATAATAAAGTATTCTTCAAGGAATAGTCTGGCGTGGGCATCAGTCTCAATTACATGAAGAACACTGTTGCGTAACATAAAGTAGCACATGACAACATCTCAGTTCAGGCTGCGCATCGCTGTGTGGTTATACACGGAGCCAGACCACACAGGCGTGCAGATGAAGTCATCGTTAACCAACAACAAACGACAACGCTAAGCACTTTCTTACTTGAACAAGCCCAAACTACCATTTTGTAACTTAGGTCATGTGATTAACCTCAAAAGGATATTTCAAAACTGCACTCGTGAGTGTAATCTAGTATCGCCAAAATGACCATTGGTAGGTTTCATAACTTGCCCATTCAAGTGGGCGTCAAATATCGCAAGAATTCCCCACGCAACACTGCAACAAATTTTCGCCTAAACCAGCTTTCAACGCAAATTCATTCCAGCACCATGAGGCCAGATAAGAAAGAACTACAGTAGCACACATTTATATTCCAATGTACGCGGGCGCGCCATTTATATAATTTCTTTCCTTCGACATTTATCTATTACAACAGAACGCTCAGACAACTGACAAGATTACTTTCTATTCATTACAGAAACAATCCAAGCGTGATAGCAGAATCGGTCTGTCCATAACCAAAACACTGTCCCCAATTTCACAATACGATCTCGGAATGCAACCAACCGACAAATTCTGTGTCTTCTGCTATTCCATGCTAACAGAAATGAATGAATGCGTCATAGAAACTTTATGCCTGTTTCGAATAGCTCAGCAGACATGTAAACCGCAAGATGATTGTGTTCACCATTTACCTGCTGTGAAATGAAAACAGCATCCAACGCCAAGTCAATTATTACAAAGGAATGACGCAAGACAAGGTCAAAACAATGCCAATGCGGACACGCACTTATGTCATGAAGATGAGAGCAAGGTACAACATCCATATAATGTTTTCCTGTCATTTTATCCCTCGGAAGCGGCAAGTCACGAAGTGTTGTCGATCGATATCAATGACCTAGCCAATTGCATCCAACGGCAGACATCTATCGGCACCATACGTGTAAATCGTTGATCGTAAAAGCCATAAGACAACATTCACACTGGTTCACATATCGTGTACCTTGATAGTTGAATCGGTACAGATCAGATCCCCCAAACGTAAGGGACAAGAAAATTCCAGGCTACTTATCCCTCAACAGGCCATCACTGTTACACATGGCCAGCCATTCCCAGCGGGAACCTCAAAAGGAAATGACGGCAGATGTCCAGGAAACTCTTCCGAAGAAACGTGACGTGATTGTGTCTTCAGTTCACGAAAGCTGCTACCGAGAAGTGTAGTCAAAGATGATATTGTTGTACTATCCATAGGTTCTGGTACATCATGAACATTATCTTCGCTTACTTCACTGTTATCTGATGAACGTCTAGTCCGTTTGGTAGGACACGAATAGTCTGAGGAGTACCTGTCGTCCATTAACCGCTTCCCGCGACTTCTAAAGATGTCGCCAGTCATAATTGAACTCGACGAATCCTCAAATTCACTATCTGAATCACACTTGCCACCGGAATCCGTCAGAACATGAAAATCGGATTCTATTATACGACAGTTCGCGTATTTTTCACTATGTGATGAGTCTTTTACAATGGGTGATCTCGAGCTGCCCGTGGTATTGTGTCTACTGGGAAGTGAACATTTCACAGTACTCCCTCCGACGAAAGTATTTGATACACTTGAAAACTCCATATCCTCTACGTCCACGTCTATAATCTTCGGTTCTCGATATTCCATAAGAGACTTGTTTTTGTGTCCATCGTTACTTCGTATCGCTCGTGATAGTAACGAACTAACCATCAAGTTCTTATGTAGTTGACTGTGAGAGCAAAACTTGCCACTTGATTTCCTCATTTTCGAGTCCTCTATTTTAGCTAACGATATTTCAATAATTTTTCTTGACTCAGAATCCATGGTTAACTGAATAGCATAAGAGCAAGTTCTAGTATTTTGATGCCATTTGTTTTTGAAAAATAAAGTATTTGTTGTGTACTATACACTCAACGCCAGAACTATACGCCAAAACAAGAACTTGCGTGTTTGAAATTCAAACAACACACTTAAGCTAGGGGTGGAAAGCATGCGGTTGAGTTTGAGAATATTTTTATCAACCAATCAGAGTTGAGATGATGTATAGGAGTCGAAATACTAACCAATCAAAAACGCTGTTATCCCAAACAAAGGTACAGAAATAAATAATTCATTGTTTATGACCAATCAAATTCTTTGTCTGAATGAATCAAACGAGTCATGCCGCGCCATTTTCACATGACAACACCATGCCACGATGGGTAAACAAGAATGAACACGCATTGTCTGGCTCAAAAATTAACATAGTCAAGGGGAACCAGACTGATAAGGAACTTCTGATGTTGTGTTAAACTGGTTTCCAAGACGATGCTAGCAACTCTTTATGATTGACTGTGAATACTTTGAAACGAACTACGGCCAAGTCTACAACTACGAGAAAACACCTCAGTCGATACTCTGATGACTTCATGTTTCAATTTTGTTTTGTCTGGCATTTGACAGGTATCAGGTTTATTAAGCGGATGAAGTGAATAGAAGCTGACATACAAAGCGGCTTTTAGCTTTTCAGTGTTTGGGTTACACCAAAGCCATCACCTAGAATGGCCTGAAGCCATTCATTCACTGAAGTTTTAAACCAAACACGTGTACACTAAGCAGATCCAGCTCCTAAAATACACAACGTATAGGTTGTGTACCATGTGGAAAAAGAGATGATTGTTATGATGTAACAGTGGTGGAGGTTGTTCGTAACGATGGGGTGGTTATCATCTAGAACTGCAAAATATTCTTATACTTCTAGCGCTTATACCTCCTGATATTTTAAGTATTGTGTCCATGTATGGGCCGTTCATGGCTGCACATTAAAGCACACATGATTTCGTAAGGGGTTTGTTTTCTTTGTCAACATTTTTTAGAAAACATAAAAGGCTTGGTTCGCATTATTCATTCCTGATTTCTCCCCAACCTGCTTAAGACTTCCAGGGACTTTTTCATTAACAAGACATCGAGTCATCATAGTTTTATTGTTGGATTAAGTGGTCTGATTGTCTTTATTATGACTCATTACATTAGTGTTTGGATCATACCGTAAATAAGTGCGCCATTTGAAAAGTTCCATTATTAAACTCAAAAGGGAAACATCTGAGTTAAAAAACTTCCGGTTTCGATGGAAGAAAGGCGTCAAGGCCGCCACAATTAATGGATTTGTTGGATATCCATGTATTTCTGCTCATTCAGTTTCAATCAGCTATTACATGGCCAAGCCGAAAATAGCACACGCCTTCTATATCTAGAGTAAAGTACATTACAGCGTAGAATATTTCATTTAGATATTTAACCATCAAAAGAAATCAATTTCCTTGTTTTTTGGTTGCTTGAAGACTGGGACATGTTATATGTTTTTTTATCTGTGATTCTTTCAAGCCAGGCATAACTAAAACAAAGAAATGGCCCAGACAATTTAATTACTGTGAAACAATGTGGTTCCATGATGCGTACACCCTGTCGTTTGTGGGCCAGCTTTACAAAATCGGATAGAGTGTACAAGGACATGAATTACTCAACACTAAATTAGCTTTATAGTTCATTGGTTGTCATCTATTATTAGAAAGGAAATTATCTGTGTTCAGTGTTTTATAAATTATTATCCTGCAGCTCGTTGCGATAAAACATTTGTGATGAATGTCATGGATGATCAATTACTTTGAAACATGTAACCCTTAATTAATTCTACAATATATCTACCTGTGTCATACACCTTGAGTGCAGCACAAGCGGATCTTAGGAGGGCAGTTGTACTCTGTTTTCGACCAAAGTTTAAAGAAAACATGTTGGATTTCCGTACTTACATATTTATGGCATTGAAAGTACAGGCAAAAATAAGGTGTCAACAAGGCTCTATAAACCCTACCAGTAGACTTTTAATCGGTAATTTTATACAGCTTACAAAGAAAAATCTCCTCCACAGACAACACACAGAATTTAGCAGAGCAAACACATGGACCGCCTCAAATAAGATGGACCAGAGCTGGATAAAGTGTATAGGGAAAAACCTTTCTGGGTCATTGTTAAAAGCTTGCTTTTGTGTATGATAACGGTGTCGCCAATGACCTTACAACCGAATTTGAAGGGTCATCTATCTCAACAAATTGTTGAAAAAACACCCTAAAAAGTAATTAAATGTAAAACTATATCCATTTTAGAAATTCTTATTCATCAGCAAATTTTGGGCATGATTGCGAGCTAAATTAAAACACGCTTCTCATATTCGCCAACAACCGACTATTTGGTAAATTAGCATCGAATGTTTGAATACTTGGAATCTTTCATTTCAACAGTCGTAACCGAAACTACAAAACCTGCATTTTTAGCGCATTTATACCCAGATACCGAGACGTTGTTGAGAATGTTTGAGTAGGAACAACTTTTTTGTCGCATGACCAAGGACTTGTAAGTCAAAATCTCGCGGATAGATCGTTATCTTCTTAAAAAGGGCGGTAAAGTTTATTTTTTCTTTTTCACCCGTTTTTCTACGTTCAGCTATGTAAATACTTCAGACAAATACTGCGATTTCTACAGGCATGGGAGATAAATTGATGTTGTGAAGTCTTCTGCATAGAACATGATCTTGGGGTAGAGTCGCTCTTTGATGGGGCGGCTTTGGTTTACGGGGACGATGCCTCAAGATCACCGAAATCAAGCTCGACTTAAACCTTCCGTGTACATTGAGCTCACAATCAAAAGAAACAAAATCCACTGCAGTAATTGACTCCGTCATTTAAAAGTGTTTTATTTCAGCTTTCAGGGACCGCGATGGGAAAGCAAACCGGACAGTTGATCACAAACACTAAACTTCAAATGGGAAAACACCTATATCTTTCCGTCAAATGTTTTGAAGGTAATCGTAAAACAGGAGTCCGACAACACGCTAATTTGGAGACACTTCTTTTCAGCAAGGCTTAGATGATGCTTACAAACATGCAAGGACACTTTTAGATTAGGATAGAACGCCATTTTTAAGGGAGCAGACTGAAATGTTGTGAAAAACGTGTTTCGTTTCTTGATCCTTCCTTTACTTTCAGCTTCATCCCTACGTCAGGGGTCATCACAGCAGGTACGATTTCTCCGCTTCTGGAGTTTCCATCGCCAATGTGCCGACTCTCAGCAATGACGGCGGCCATTTTTGGTGTGTGCCTCGGCCTATCCGATTATTTGTAGTCGTCCACAGCATGATCCAGCAAGCTATTTTAAAGGCAGATGCCGCTCTTGTCGCCAAACCCTTTCAATCACCTTATACGACGCGCAGAGGATATGTTGGGTCTACTCTTTTATCGCTGGAACCCACACGGCTGTGTCATTTGTTGAATCACTTACCGTAAAAGCTCTATTAAGGCCACTCTCTATCAGGCAACCTCCTCTCAAGCAAAATTTGAGATAATCCCTCTCTCTATTAAGTAATCCCTTCTCATGCAAAATTTGAGATAATACCCCTCTCTATCAAGCAATCCCTTCTCAAGCAAAATTTGAAATAGTCCCCCTCTCTATTAAGCCCCTCCCCCATGTTTTGAAGATAAGGCTGCGTCCCAGTCGATACGATTCAAATTTCCCGGACAAAAAACATGCTGAACGCGAGAATTTAGTGATAGTTTATGATATTTTTTCGTGTAATACTTCCAATTTCTAATTTCATGTATTCAAGGGTCAATTTTGTAACCATAATTGAGAATTTTTAAAGTGAGTCCCCGTCTCTAATAAGCCCCCTCTCTAATAAGTCAATCCCTTAATAGAGGTTTTACGGTATTTGCAGCAAACCTTACCTTTTTTGTTCAAGATCAAGTGTGCTATTTTTCCATGGTGGTAGCGATATTGACGCATCTTTCTTTCAGTATTGCTTTATGACAAAAAGTACTCGCTTGCGACAGATTTGATACATTACCAAATTCATCTGTTATGACTTACGTTCTATTACAAGAACTTGGCCAACACACATCCGCCTCTGAATGGACGCTCAAGAGTTCACATGTTGTCCATTTCTTTAGCTCAACTTGTGACTTGAGGCACACATGGCATATAAATATTCCCGTATTTGGAAACAAATTCTTTGGTTTCTCAATTTTGTTCCCGCTGTTTAATCGAAGTCCGCTCCACTTTGCTAGTTCTGAGAATTCGGTGACAGGAAAGCAGGTGGTCCTCAATCATGTGACACAAAACAAAATTAACCTTTGACCAGGTGATCACATCATTGTCAGAAAGCACACCTCAATCATTTTAACGCTGACTTGAAATAGGATGCTTGCTAAAAATAGTGCTGTCGCCAAGCTCGCCAACAGACAGAAAAGTGCACCTGCGTATCTTCAAGTTCATAGAAGTAAAAGAGATCAATTAAGCCAGATAAGATAATTGGACCGGACAAAAGTTGGTTCGCGTAAAATCGCTGTCAAAAACAAGGTGAACACAACACTAACTAACAGTCCCGACATTTAAGCCGTCGCCAAGGACTAACATTTATACTTAAAATGGTTAGCAAAACAATCAAAGCAAGTTGTTTACAACACTAAAACCCTCAGTCTTTAAAGCCATCGCTATGAAATTTGAACCGAATGATTTGGATCCCTAATGGAATAACCAGAATAACCAGAATACGAAGACATCCACATCATCAATAGAGTGTCCTTTCTGTTTTGTGAGGCATATTCCTTATTTTATGTCATGCCCTGTCTACTGATGTTTTGTTTTATTACACATATCAGTTTTTCCAAACAATGCTACATTTGTTTTTTGTGTCAGAATCTAGGGTTGTTTTTTGACGAAAAGTTGATGCTTGTTGAAATCAACACCCTTTTATCTTTTATGTTCTTTAACTAGACCCCCCTCCCCCCAAAAAGAACACCCAAATCAAATTAACGTTCGGGCTTTTGTTTGAATAAGTACGGGTTTTCCGTTCCATAAAAGTTGGTTCATAATTGATTTTGTTGTGTTAAATACTGGTAAGTGCTCTTCTATATTAAAAAATCTGTTGAAACATTGTTTAAATTTGGTGGGAATAAACTTTGATCAATAATTTTTAACTGTGAAACAACGTAAGTAATATCTCGTCAATTGAACTATGCTCCAAACTCAACGTTGATCAAGTCTGTTTCAACGGTTTACTAACATCGATTGGCCAGTGGGCATTGACTACGTTGGAGACATCTCGAAACATGACAAAAACATAGCGCTTACAATTCTATTGATTCCTCTCATCCTTTTGCGATAATCCCATATCAAACATTGCTACGCATGCGCAGTATGTCAAACTTGAAAACGTCAAAGAGAAATATGTTTTATGTTTTATTTCCACTATTAAATACCTTGAAGAAAAGGGATGACTTTTCAAATGTCGGTGTCATACTCACAATGACGTAACAAGATGGCGAACGTGATCTGACCTCGACCAAGTTGAGTAACATCATGCTTTACGACGAGCTAGATTGTTTACATTTGCTGTTTTGATGCTTTTAAACCATTGTTCTTAGTGCGGTTAACTGCAATTAACTCATTAGACAACAACATTTCGTGAAATTCACTTCATGTTGCTACGCGATTTTGGACAGGAAACTCTGTCACTGTTTAAATCTTTGATAAAGAAATTTGGAACGTTATTTTCAAGCATCAGTTTACATTGATCAGTTTAATGTGACAGAACTAGTTCTGCTACGTAAACAAAGTGAAATATAGGCAGAAAGGTTACCTGCTTTCTAGATATAGACAAGTTTAAACTAGTGTGCTAAAATATCTGCAATTTAAAAAGAATTTGAAATAGCTCAGTCGACGTACAAAGACCCAAGAATCCAACAAGTTCTTTGGAAAGGAAACGAGACGGATGAGAATTAATTACTGATATTATGTATAATATCTGAGCTCTCTGATATTGTTAAACTTGAGTCGGACGAGTCGCGCAGATCGCTAAGAAGTTGCGCCTCCAATAAACACTACATAAGCTCTAC
>JANTCA010064376.1:0-16261 GCA_024741275.1 Chironex yamaguchii | reverse complement strand
TATAAATTACAAGAATATATATATATATACGTCCTTGGTATTACGAGACCATATTCTCTATTCCCTCCACAAGTCATTAGTGAAGCTTATTAAACCTGCCTGCGTTTTGTGGACTACAGTGTAAAAGTTACGAAACAGGTCATTTCGTTTCAAGGCTGCAACATAAGGACCCCATCATACTAAATTCACACAGTCCAGATATCTCCATTGCGCCACTGCTTTGAACCAAAGGATAATGAAAGCAAAATCCTTACAGTTACACTTTCCCAACTACTAGCACACATAGAACAAAATATGTTTTTAAAATACTTTCTTGCTGAGATCATAATTGGATAGGCTACAATTTGATTCGGGTTTGTGACGAAAGTAGACACTTAATACCAAGGATAACAAGTATTATCAACGATAAACTATTCTTACCAGCTCATCCGTAAAAAAAACACAGATTGCACATTTTGTCCTTGACGAAGATAGCCATGTGTTATACTCTGACTCAATATCAATTGAAATAGGTTCACTGCCCTTAACTTTAAATAACTGGACCATACTTGCAGACACATGACCTGCAAAAGAAACGGCAGGAATACAGAAAAAGTTCAGGTTTGCAGTCTGGAAGCCCTTGGTCCAACCTCGTGTGGATGTAGACACAAGCTGAATTCGGTTCTTGAAAAAGTGTACCCGAAACTTTCCCGTCGAATGATAACAAATAAATGTAATGCACTTTCACCCAGATTAATAGCACCAGGATATTCATACTTACGATCAAGACACATAACTTAGGTAACAACCCCTCTCCGGTGCCCCTTCCAACGGAACTCAATTGTCAAAATAAGAATTATTAAAGAGAGCCAGTTGTACTCTGGCGCAGTGGTGTTCTTCCTATTGCCAGACCAACAACAATTACGAGAACATAATCAAAATAGGAAACTGCCTGATGCCAATCACTTGTTAACTGACCCCACCCGCCAACGCGGTCACGATCAGAACTTCTCTTGCTTTCTTTACATGGCCACACCCTGTGGAAAACATTACAAGTCTCACTGCACAAAAGCATGAAAATTACAAGTCAAACATAACTTTGCATGCTAGATTTTGATTCTTTCACATACCAGACCCCATAAGACAAGTACGTCACTTACCTTTAATCTCATTCGTCGTTGCTGATGCCTCATTCATCTTATTTGATAAGAATACAGCTTTCGACTGCGTCAACACAACCGGTTGTCGCCGGGATACAGAAGTAGCAGGTGTCTTCTTTTCAGTTGTACTTGATGTAGATGCTTCATTCAGGCGTGCGTCTGACTTAGACGTTGTTTTCCGATCACATTTTGAACTGTAATCAAGAAAAGGGTAAACCCGTTGTTACATTTTGTTTATTAATGATGCGATTGATCAAACGACTATATCCAATTCCTGAGCCAGTGTTCCAGCCACACGGGAATGAACATGAAGGAAGGAAAAGATTAAAAGAGTGCCCAGTACAATTTAGATAATACAAAATGTGCCATGATTTTATTTTAAAGAATGTGTCATGAGAGAAGCACAGAAAAGCTTCTTTTGTGTCACTTTCAGGGGAGTACAGAACGACAGGAAACGAAATGGAAAACGTTTCTGACCCGAACACCGATCAAGCCCAGTTAAACACAGCGTCAGAATTATTAAGCTCTTTACACCATTTGCTACAAAATAGTACTAAAGAAGTCACTATTATCAGGCGACAGGTGATTAGCTGCCCTACTGACAAGACTACAACAGCAATAAAAAACAAGGTTCCATTCCAAAAGGCAGTCTTCCAAAGCCTGATAGAGCCTCAAAGTACACATGGCAACTGAATCTACATTCGGTCTCTAAAACCTAGTAATGATCAAACAAAACTAACATCCGTTACCTAGAAGAAGATTTCTTTTTATCCCTTTCGTCTTGCTTTCTTTGCTGCTTTAAGCTTTCTTTATCTTTACTACCAGATGTTAACGATTCACCTCTACCACTCTTTTCTTTGGCTAGCAAGAGCTCTTGCCATTTATCGGGCTGTTAAATATGCAAAGGGAAAATAGCAGCATCATGCATCAATATCATATGATAACAACGCATTTTAAATAGCATCCACCTTGCATCACTACAGGAAACATTCATGGACGGAAAACAGTAATCAATACACCAATACCAAATGGTAACGGTAAAAACAGTGAGGTTGCTGTTATTCAAATCTTTTCATCCAATTTCGTCTCTTTTTCTTCCGTTATATTTTTTATCTTTTTTCACACAATAAAGAGATCGACTAGATACAATCTATAGCGTGAATGTGGGAGTAAAGAAAATCACACCAAGAAGGAGTCAAGAAACCTGGATTTCGGATTGTGGTTTCAATCATTCTCGAGATATGTTACTGCAACTATGAGGTGATCGCTAATTCTTTCTAATTCAAGGCATGAGAAAGGGCTACATGTCGTCACATTGACAGGAAGGACCAATGTGGTAATACTTAAATTATTAGCAATGAGTGGATCTTGCAATAAGCATCCTCTTACACTTCAAAAAGGAAAGAGATAACGAGCGTTTATGTCATCCAATGGATCGATCAGACAGTCAACAAAAAATCAATTAATCACAAAATACATTAAATTAAATAATTTTTACTACATATCCGATGCAATTGTTTGCACTACACCTTCACCAGCTTGCAATTCCTACAAATCTTGCCAATATTTTTAAATCAATTGGATAGACTACTCATCGGAATAAGACACTTTACCAGGCAGAACTGTTAGCAAGCATTCACTTGGAGACATTCACTCGTGGAAACAAGGTTGACAAAGATGCTCTTACCTTGAGTGTCTTAATATCAGAAGATGAGAGGTCATAATGCATTCTCTATTCACCATGGCCCTGTTTCATTAGCCACTGCATCTACCTTGATTCATATAGAAATTTGCACTTGGGGAGAGACTCCTTTCAAAAACAAAATTCCCAGATGGCAGAAATACAAATACAATACAAGAGAGAGCATTAGGAGCTCAAGAAGTAAGTTTGTATTACACACCTGGTATTTCCTGATAAAAATATCCATTTCAATCTTGACACAATCTTTGCGACATGTACACTAAGAGATAAAAGAAAATATGTCATTTAAAGATTGGTATAGTGGATAAGAGGGCAATATTTAAAGCCAGTAGTTTGATTCCATGTCACCACAAGCAAATATCATTCCCAAGAAAATGTAACAGGAGACCACTCTTATCAAGAACTTATTTCCTATAAAAAATTACCTAAGTGTCAAACAGGAATAACTATGCTCAGTAACAAGTAAAAAAGGTAAGTGTTGACAGTGAAAATGAAAATTATATAATTGGTAAGATATTGCAACAAATACCTTCCTCATAATTGTTAAAATTCCTTATTTAATACAAATGCACAAATGGACTGCTGAACATGCGGTAGCACTACATTAGCTGTGCAACACATGTTTCTTTCATCTTGTTTTGTAATATCAAAAGTGATTTTTGCAGGACAGCAACAACACCCAATGGCCTGTCTACTTATTTATCACGAACATTCTGCTGCGCTAAATTACTTATGTGCAGATAGAAGTAGAGAGAGTACTCCTTTGTAATAAACAGATTATTATTCTAACTGAAATTTGAACCTGGGTCTTAACGACTAAAAATCTGAAGCATTTATAACCATGCTAAAAAACTTAATAACAAAGGTTGAAAGACTTTATTCATACAATATTTTGTTGGACAGAAAGGGTGACTTATTCAGTCACAGACCCCAATAACTACACTGGCAAGTGCACAAGCTTTAAAAATAATCTAAGAAATCTGTTCAAATGATACTATGAACAACTGATTGTTTTCATCAAATTTAACAACAAAATAGGCAATGCACTCAAAACTAGTTTATAGAGTAACAAGTATACAAATAAAATGAATAAGATAGAATAAATTATAAAGATAAAATAAAATTCTTCCAGAAGTAGCACAACACAAGAATGAATTGTATTATGCTATATAATAGGATATAATGTGTTTACACAAAGCAAAGTTCAAAAAACAAGTGCGTGGTATAACAATAACCAAAATGACAAGGCAAATATGTCATGTAGCAAACTATATCAGATTATACTAGAGCAAATCAATAATTTTATTCTGTAATATGAGGGTAAGAGTTCATGCAAACAATTGACAACACCTACCAACTTTGCTCGCTTTCCAAAATCGATCCATCGTTCAGAGGCAAAGTTTGTTGACTCTGCACAATTGAATCCATGATTAAATCCCGCATGATACCCATATGGAAATGTTATCATAAATTCACCAGCCTCTTGTGTAATCTAAAACAATACCAGACCAAACATGACATATCCATACAGGAGTTCTATTGCTGTTGTCACTATATACATTCAACTACATGCATCAAAGTGGTTGGAGTGCTTACAATCTGACCGGAGAGTTTTGTTATAAATCTGCCTCAAGGCAGCTTTGGCAAGAGCCTGAAAACCATAATGTACAGGTCACCTCAAGTCATCTTGGACAAACTGCATGTGGCAAAAATGCTCAGCAGGGGTCACTTGGCCGAGCTAGCTTTATGCTACAAAACAATGTTGATGCCATGAGTGTCCAGTCTCTTAATTTATATTGAAGAACTCTAAATCAGTTCTACACGCACCAATTAGAACAGAGACTCAAAAATAAGTTGTACAAACATCAGGTTAGATGAGTAATATGCATGTGTTATGTTGTGACATATTAATCGCTGTAACTAGTGATATGAATAGACTGGTATCCTGGACATGAGCCACCAGTCTTCCCATGTGTCATTTGAAATTAAATTGTTGGCTCATTTTAAAGGAAATATCTAATCCTACCTTGTTTACTGGAATTCCAAACTTCTTTAAAACTCTAGGGGAAATTATGCTCATCTTGTGCCGCAGGAACTGGGGGCAACTCCGAGAACTTCCAGGAAAGAAACCTACAGAAGATTCAGAGCTTGTTAGAAGACCTTGAATAAAATTGATTAATGAAAGTTCGAGGGAAATTACACATAAGTTAAATACCTTGAAGCAACACCCCACAATAAAAAACTGATGCTTACCAGCTGCCAATGTTTCCAGCCGTTTTCCATGATCTGGTGGAATAGCATACCTATGTGATAGAAGAGAAATTTAACTGGATAAAAACACAAGATTGATTGCTAGAAATGAAACAACAAAGGTTATAAACCAGATTGATCTATAAACAAATATCGCTTAAAATGTAAGAGCACAATAGATCACAGCAACAAATTAGAGATCAATAATTGTGCGATTACAGTTATCTGTGTACACAAAAACCCACCTAGTCTTTTCAACAAAGTGCATAACTGGAAAAGGTTGCTTTGCCCATTAGAGATATATATTAATAGACACTTTTGAATCCAAAACCATTTTGACCTACTGAAAATCAATACCACTATTGTAATAAAAAAATGTGATTGGATTGAGCAAAGCATGCAGAAATCAGGATACATTACACTCTTACTTCATATACATTTGCAACGAATGCACTTTTCTCGAAGGAATAAATGAGAAGGGCTAAATGTCAAAAAAAAAACCAGCAGAAGAGTGTACAAATGTTTTTACCATGTCTTTGCAGCCCCAAAATGTAGATAATTAATGCTATACAAATCCATGTCTTCTGTATGCCATGCAAAGGATGTCTTCCACATACCATAGTATAGGTATGCAGTATTTACTCCAAGAATTCTAATTTCACGCTCTTTGTTAATAAGATCCAAAATTGTATTCAAGTGATTTATATTCCAGTATTTCACATCGGGATCGTAAATTGACCCAGACACATCTGCACCATATATGGGTGAGTTGAATGTAATGTTTTTCCAGTAGGTTCTCTCTAGTTTTTCAAAGTCACCCTCTGGAGGCTTGTACCTAGATGGAAAAATACATGATATATCGGTTAAAGAAACACAGAACAAGTACAGCGACGATAAACATATTGCAAGGAGAACGCTCCCATAAAAAAGGCCATAACCATGTATTAACGTTTCGAAGACATTCCGTTTTTCATCATCAGAAGTTGGTGTCATCGTAAGTTCTCCAGGTATTTATGTTACAAAATAAAATAAACAAGAATAAAAATTTTTTTGGCGACAACAAGATTGTCAAAAGGACAAGAATATGGGAAGCACAAAATGTGGGGTATAATAAACAACAACCAAGCAAAGCCTAACAGAAAACTAGCAACAGAGGGCAAATAAAACACAAATAAAGTACACAAACAAAAAAAGGCAAACAAAAATGAAGGGCCCAAGGGTATCTATTCAAAAAAGAACTAAACGGATAGAGGACTGTTGGGAGCTAAGAGAGGGGTGGTCAGGTAAAATAAGTTAGCTTACATGAATGAGTAGGTCCAAGTCGTTGGGAGCTCTATCCAGCAATGAGAAATCTTCCAGTGATGCTGGGTGTCCAGTTTCCTTAATGTGGTCTAGGATGGCTGAGGGACTCGTCAGTATTTTTCGACCAACTTTATTAACTCCCAAATGCTCCCTGCAGTGCATAATCAAGTTGCACGATGTTTTACCAATGTAGGAGGCATGGCAGCCTGCACACTGAAATCTGTACATTACAGTGGAGCACATGAGAGCAGGAAAGCGGTCTTTACAACGAAAAAACAACTGAATTTGTTTGGGTGAACGAAAAATGATTTTAAGTCTGGTAACTTGACAGCATCGTTTAATAACCCTGCATATTTTGGCTTTAATTTGTAAACAATACCTTCCTAGGTTCGGTATACAAATCAACAGTGGTGTCTCAGTTTCTTGAAGAGCAGGGAGCTTAGAAATACCAGAGTGGAACCAAAAACGTTTGAATGAAAGACGAAAAAGTGTAAATGATAAACATGAAAAATAAGTGCATTATATGATGTAGAAGGCATAAAATATGTGTATAGTATGGGAGGGGAAATGTTTGCATCCAACGTCTCTGGTATTAAGCCCACAAAACTACCTAACCTATGTTGCCAAAAATCGCCATCTAGGTTTGGCAAAATAGGTCATAATTATATCAGTAGAAGAAATCAAGGGATTGACCTCAAACTTGTAATTACAGTGTCTAGTTGATTGATCACCTCACACAATGAACACAAAACAGATTAAATTTCCCTGTTCAAAGGTCAAGACCTCTGATGTCCATGTAATATCAACTACAATTAACAAAGTTCCGGTAGTCAAATTGCCTTGGAATTCTGACCCTGTTTCAAATTTTTCTCGAGGTTTACAGTGAAGGTACTCAAAACATAGTCATTTAGTTCTCAAATTGCCTAAACATTTTTCACTCAACAAAATATTATCTAAGTTTCAATTCACAGTCTGTACAATGCCTTTTTCATGCAACTAGTGTGGCATATGTGTAGTTGAAGATGATTGCACTTTCTGAAAAGTCCTAAAACTTTACCGTTTCAGTTATCAAGATTTTTTATTCAATCCGAGGCAATTACATGATTAAAAGCTTGATTGCGTCTTGACAAAAACTTTATTTGATGCAACAGGTTGCCCATGTTAAATTAAAGTGCTCAAATATCTGATTACCCTGATTTAGCATTTTGTTTTGGAATAATACCAAATCTGATCCAATCATTGTAAACTATAAAATTGCTAATGTGAGTAGACTTCTTGCTCCAAGACACAAATCATGCTGTTCCAAGATCACCGTGTACCTACAATTTCTTGCTCTAAGGATAAATACAAATTTTGACATGCTCATTAAAAGAATCAAGCATAAAATTAAAGAATGAGCTCACAAAAACTTTCTCAAAATGGATTTTGCTTAGCCAAACATAGCCTACATATAGGCTTAGGATATATTTCTACTTTGATCATTTTGCAACAAAAACAGCATGTAACAAATCTTACCTTGCACTTTCAGCCAAAGCTTTTAATTCATTTACTGTTGCTGGCTTTTGTTGAATATTGAACTGTTGATATACACCTTGAATCAATAAAATATACAGGTTTATAAGCAATACACCTATGTACAAACACAAAAGGACAATCATTAGAACATCCTGTAACAGATATCCAGCTTCCCAGAAGAAAAAATACGACAGATTCTTAAGTCACTAAGAAGACTTGCTCATATGTGTCAATACCTAAAACATGCTATCTGTAAGTGTATCTTCCAAAAGACCAAAACAAAGGCCATCCGTGTGAACAAGAATGAATAGTAATTGTTGAATAGATAAGAAGCTACTGAGCAATTCTTTATGTCTGTTCTCAATCTTTAAAGTCATTTAAATAAATATAAGAATCATGCTGTAATTCTTGTATCAATGATTATTAAACATACACTTTCATTATTTTATTAATTCACAACAAGAACTTTTAAAAAACAATTATTTTGATCAGCATTATACAGTATACGAACTACATGATGTATACTAATTGAACAATACTCTCAGCAACAAATTGTGGCATTGATAAGCTATGGTGACACACACTCTCAATGCATGCTTCTATACAGTTTTAAATATGTCATTAAACATATTAGAAGCCTTACCTTGCTGTCCAGTGACAAGCTGGGCAATAGGTGCATCTACTGTCAATTTTCCAATGATGTTCATGTCATAATTGCGCCTGGCAAACCATTCCTTAGGTGGTATGACCTGTTGGATAGGATGATTCTTGCTGTAAAATTTGGACTAATATATCTTTATACATTTTTTGCAAAATCAATAGAACTTTGACATCACCATGCATCGTATAGCCTACTTATATTATACTACAATAGCTGAAAATAATCTTACTTCAACATTTGCAGGCTAAAATACAAACATGTCATCACCAGGATGCTTTCATGAGACACTGCAATTATATATAATTATATGATCACACCCTCATTTATAAATGAAGACTAAAAAGGTGGAACTTGCATACTTATTTTGCATCTTCTTTATCTTATCAATCCTCGTCTTTAGCAAATTCTATATTGTAGAGGAATTAAATGAACAATATTGTCCCATTCAAATTATGTAAAATGCAATCATTTTTTCGTAGCGTTACCACATAAAATTAAAGGAAAGAAGTCCAAATTCTGCTTATAATGTGTTAAAGTTTCTCATCTTGGGCTGAAACATAACAATAAACACCTCGAACATCAAGATATGAATACCATATACCTTTGTGCCAAACAGGTAAAAATTAACAGTTTGCACGGTCAGAACTACATTTGATAAAGCAATATTTTTGACGTTACTTGTGAAAATATCCTCATTACTTATTCCTTATTATCCTTATAATTTGCAATTACAGCTTCTTGTAATTGTGGCTAATAATGGGATAAGCAAGATTTTCATCAATAGGCCTAGATCTTAAAATCGTCATGCTGGTAAAAAATCATCAAAATATTTCAGGACGACTTGCCAACGAATTCGCCAGATATAAGATTTATATACTATATATCGTAACAATCGGGATTTTGTGTGTCACAGCACGATTATACAAACACCCAATAGCATCTAACTTTGCAAGTAGCGACAACTAACCATGGGATGAAGTGTCTGAATGCACGTACTGTAACCACTACATGTCAAATCAGTTTGACGAAGTACTAATAATCCATATTTCCTAAAGCAACTGGGGATGACGTATGAAAAAAAATACATCGCTAGAAATAGTGATTTGATAATTACTTCACAAAAATACTGGTAACAGATACTAATCTTATTTCTTATACCTAAGATAATTAAATATAAAAGATACCACAACACAATTAATGCACAGAGCGAAAGAGACTGAATTTCGATTTATATTAGCACTCATACTCACACTCTCACCCCGCCACGTCAACGATACAGTATGATTTGCGGAGCCATGAAATATACAATACGGCCATTTAAAGTAGTGTTCAGATTTTAAACCAATGCATCTTGCAATGCTCCATCCTCACCTGAAAAACACCTTTGCATTCACAGTTGTATTGCCCTTTTTCAGGAACCTCGGATGATGTCGAGAAAAATAGCTAGACAGAACTGATTTGACCAGGCTATTACACGGCCATTGGCAGCTTCTACAAAAATAACTTAAGCTTTGGTGCAAAGCGGAACAGCCAAAGAAGGAGCAAAAAACTCACTTATAGGTATTCACTCCACAGTTTTATGCCGTCAATACTTTGTGGCCAATGGAGTGTGAAAATTTTGACTCCTATCACAACAAACATGGCAGCACACTCACTCAGTCCATTACTTTGCCTGTAGGCAGTCTACAAGAAGTTAGGCTCTGTATTGCCTACTGAATGCAGTTTTCAGTAATTGAAACAAAAGAGTATCTTGTGTGAAGTCAAAAGACAAAATAGGTTTCAAGTGATATGATTTCTTACCTTAGCCAAACCAGCCCTGTGGCCACCAAGCGACTCAATTTTTCTTATGTACCCTGGGAAATCACGGAACTCGTCCATAGTTGGGCGAAACACCATTATATGCGTCGGGTCTCCACGCTCGAAGCTCATGATGATAGCTAATTGTAAAAGTCAACCTAATGCCCCTTTAATTTAATTGCAAAGTTGGCACCTCTGTCGTATAGACAGTCCTCAGTACATGACGCTCTCTTCTTCTTCACCACCAGTCAATGACAACTGAAGAAATCCAGGGGTGTGTGCTGTTAGTAATTGCCATGAATTTGTCCCAACACAAAATTGGCGATAACTTGTCTGTTCAGCGTGCGATGAAGCCACATGTAGTGGATTATGGAGACAATGAGATAATGGCCAAACACCTGGAACTGAACGCCATTTCTTACAACCAAGTGACCCAACATGAAACAACAAATGACCATGTAATACGCACCAACAAGAAATGGACACCAACATGGTTGCAAGAACAACGCAGGTCTACCTCTGAACTGTCACTAACTTCCTCAAGAACTGAGCTGATATTCTCCCCATGTCAAATCCCTCTTGGACACTATAAAGTAGCGATAAACTTGGAGGGGTCTTCAGAATAAAAATTTCAAGCTTTCAGCCGCTTCGTAAAAGAAAATGCAAAGATAACGCCGTATGCCTTCATGATGAAGCAAATAGTCCTGCCATCAAGTTCCAATAAATTTACTTCATTAGCAGTACGGTATTTTACAAATGATACGGAACCCAAATGATAGAGTAGGAAACCAAAATACATTCCCAATTTCTTAATCAATTGATCAGTCAGACACAAAGTGTCACGTTGTAAACTGTCAGCTCCATATTTCATGGTTAGTTCAAATCGTTCACGGTCGATCTCCAAGAACCTGACAATGGTACATTATGAATACTTCATGGAAATCCAAACTAATGATCCTGTAGCTTACAGATCGATTATCAATGAATTATCAAGTAAGGCAATGAGTAACAGACCTATTTTACAACTGCTGATAAGCTTCCAGGCTCCTATGAGATGAAGGTAGCAACTAAAGTGTGTGATTACGATGCTAGGAAAAAGAAGTTGCAAGTATAGGTAACCAATCATTTGGGGACATATGCAAAGGAGCCTTTCGACTGTTCTTGCGAACTGTTTGGCAAGTTTAGATCAATAAACAAAGTGTTAGGTTTGCAGTCGTAAGAGCATGAGGCGAACGTTAGGTTGGCCAAACCATGACAACTATTTTTAAATTCTGTGTAATAAAGATCTGAGTTTATGCTACATCAAGGCGTAGGTCCCTTTGACAGATACATGCTCATTATACTAAATCTACGATTATAGTAACGTGATAAACCATATTTGCTTTGGGCTAAACAATGCAGGTAGCCTCCGGCAGTTCCGACTTCGAATGATGTCCAACAGCAGTGGAAAGTGTAACACACTTAAGATTTTTAGTCATTTTTTCAGATTTCTTCTATTCTTCTGTAAGTATCTACTAAGTTCATACGGTTTAAGTGATATACTCATCTATAAAGCTTTTCATCTAGCACCAACGGAAGATTTGCCAGACTTCGGTTACATAGTAGGCAACAATCAAAGATTAAGGAAACAAAGTATGAAAAGAAATAAAAACAAATAAACAAGATGTGAGGTGAAACAAACAAGGATGAGATAATACGTAAACGGACAAGAGTCGGTGTTGCAAAGCAACAATTGTCTATTCCTCATTGTTAGACACAAAGAACTAAGTATCGGAACGCCGCGGCATTATACGCCAATGTAATGGTCCTCAAAGGAGTCATGCTAGCAGTTTGGAAGGGACAGTTGATTGAAATGCAAACTTTTTGAAATAGCAGATCACAGAAGTGCAAAATAGGAAGACATTAATAAAACCAAACTACTACACGAAACTATGTCACTTTCAAAGATCAACATCAGAGGGCATGATATGAAACACTGAAACACAGCAAACTACCAGGAAACACAGCTATCTGATGCGTGGTATACACCAATAATATGGTATACTATGACAGCATCCGTAATAACGCATCACAAAATGATTTAACCACGCTTATCCGACCTGTCTTAATTCTGCACTTATCTTCACAGTATTAAACAATACATATTTCAAAGGAATATGTTGGTAAGCACAGGAATGTTTTCGACTCTTGGTAGTTACGGCGTCCACGTGACAAAAAGGTCTCTTAAGGCCTATCTTTTCCCGTCTATACCAGGAGGTTTATCAGCTAAATAGCACAGCTTGTCAAAAATCCATGCTTTAATCTTCTTCCATCTCCTCTACTTCTTCTGCTTGCTCTCCTTTCCCGCCCTTGGTATCAGTATCACCGTTCTCGGATTCCCCCCGTCGGCCTGGTATTTGGCCACGCTGAAGCATCTGTTCCAGACGTTGCATCTCCTCCAAACTCGTTGCATTGGAAATGGCAGCCTACAATGAGGATCAGAAATACATCTTTCATTGGGAGTCTAGACAAATGTAAGCAGGAGCAAACTACCCTTTAACTCTGCTATCAAACCACCTGCCAGGCGCGTCGCCGTTTTTTGTCTTCATTACGCTTTTTAGAAGGCAGACGATACGGCGATTGGCATATATGGCACCGTGGCTAAAATTGCACTTTCTCTGTCGACAGTTCCCGATTCAAACCTTTGCTCTACAGCTCAGCGAGGTATTTATATTTATAGTTTAACGGATAGCCTGTTCCCGGCGAGTCTGCTAGTCTATAAAAGAAATGACAGTACTACAACCAATAATCACCGATTCACGATGCACTAGTCCCAGCAAGAGGTCATAAACAATTCACCTCTACCGAGAGGTGATCACGGTAGTACTGTAATCAATCAAGGCACTAAAAATTCCTTATCGAGCACGGGGGTCTTAGACCCCAGAAGGAAGTCAAAAATACGTTTTCGGTTAAGGCTGAAGGTTAATACCCCCTAATGAAGTATAGGTTACATGGTGTGATATTCTCAATTGTTTCCGAAAATGAACGAACAGACGGTCGATGGAAGTTAAAGGCAACAGAAATGCTCCTCTTACTTCGTCTACTACCATGGTTCGCGGGCGGGGGAGGGGGGCACTCCTAACCCTAGGTTAACTACTTAACTTCTTCCCAGCAGCGCCGATCCCCATTTTACCGACCGGGAGGATGGACGGCTGGCTAAACCACGGAATCTGCACGGGGACACAAACCCCGCTATTTCCCTTTTTAAGCAAGGCCAGTACCAGTGGGCCATTGAGTCACTATCTAAATAAATTACGTAAATATTTACTTGGCTCCAAAAGGCCTTCTACTCCACAAAACAGACTCGAAGCGCTTCCAATTTTTACATGTTCGCGTAACTACACTCAAATTCACGTGTGACCCCGATGCCGAGTGAACTTGATAGAACCTAGTGTTACAGGGTCAAGAGACTTCAAAAACTAAAACTCTGACAATGGATGATTAAGATTACAGTAATATGTTACTCCTAAAACACTAACCAATCTTACAACAGATAAGACTTTTGTCGCTTCAAAGTGGTAAGTCAAAAGTTCGCGTTCAAATCATTCATTTCTATACAAGCCCAGTTATTATAACAGAATAAAAACGCAATTGGCAAGCAAAACATTCCTCGTGTTTCTAACTACTCCTTGTTGAATTACGTTCCAGAAATTGCCAATTTTTGTTCTACCTGAAACACTTGAAACATAAATAGTGATTCTGTGTACAAATACCAAGTCATATACACATTCAAATGTTGTTTGTGCTACCAAAGGACAAACAAGGGTCGTCAAAATAAAGTTGGTTGGAGTAGAGAATGACTAATGTCACGTCAAACTCCTAGTTGATGTTATCAAGCAAGAAAGAAATCCGTAAGATTATTGTACTTCTTCATCTGATTCCATTATAATACCTTATTTATAGCAAACGTTTTAATAACGGTCAACAATTCTAGCGCACAACTAATTTCTTTTGTAACAATAGAAAGGCCAATATATCAAAGTCATTAAGGAAATATACTCAGTTCAATACACAAAAAAGCTTCGTTATAACTGTGTTTTGTTTGCTGAGCGTTCCAAGTGCTGACCATAACAAAACATATCATTGGCTCAATCGCAGCGTTTTGTTTTCCAGTTTCGTATTACGTTTGGCTGGGTGAGGATTCAAGAAATTAAAATGAGAAGACATATATTATGTTGAATACTTACATATCGTTTGCGTTTCGTTTTGCGTTCCGTTTTGTATTCAGTGTTTGGTTTCGTTTTTCGATCCGTTTTACGTTTCGTTTCGAGTTTCGTTTGCCGTTTCGTTCTGCGCTCCGTTTGCCGTTCCATCTTGCGTCACGTTTTGCATTTTTCACTTGTATTATGTTTAAAGGAACTTGCTCGTATAAACATACTGTGGTTTGTGTTTATTCAACTTTCAAGCCCTTCAGACGTTTGCTTTATCATGCGCAGACGATTTCTACCTACTTCCATCTACGGATGTCAGAGTTCCATCCTATCCAAAATCCCGTACATTCTTAAAAATATCCCTACATTTCTACCTACCTGCCCGTGTGTGAAAGAAGTCTTTAACCTAGCAACATATACTGATTCTGAAATTGGAACAGGGCAGCTGACGCAGAAAAACGATTTTCGCACACTGTCACGTTCAAGTTATTGCCCTTGCTGAAAACTGTCTCGGGGAAGTCGATGATATTTGATGTTTTGAATAATAAAAGCAAGATCTTTGATTGTTTCGCCCCAAACAATTTAAAATTCCTAAGGTTCCAAGGGAACTACCTATTTTTCGTTATCCATCAGGTAGATTTTCCTTAAAACCAACCAACTTTGGAAAATCCTTAAAGTAGCTGGACATTTCAACATGTCATGTTGTGCTTATCAATTGCGTTTCGTTTCGCATTTCGTTTTGTGGACCTTTTAGAGAATCTAATCAAGTAAACATGTTTTGAGTTCCTTTGCAAATTCTCCCCAACATCAAATCTATCCTGTGCTATTTACCAAATAATAAAGCAAAATCACCAAATAATTCTGGGGTCGTTAAATTTGTTGTGCTTCTATACGTTAACAAATTAAACTGTGATTAAACAATCAACTTATTGACATAGTGCTCTGATTCAAAGAAAAGAACATCACAGATTTGATTTGGCAGAAGAAAACAACAAGTATTAGACGGACCACGATCGCATAAGTTATATATCACTTGTACCTAATTAACCAAAACATGTTGCCGGCTTAGTATATCATGTAAATCATACCAGTTGGTGATAAATTAAAACCATACACAGATGAAATTAACTCCACAACGCACCCACCTTTAAGTCACCTAAATACAAACTTTTAAGTCATTTACATACTTACGTGAAGTGATCTGCATACATACAGTGAAGTGATTTGCATACATGCCGTAAAGTCATCCGGATACATACCGTGAAGTGATCTGCAAACATACCGTGACACGTCTGCATACATACCGTGAAGTGACTTGCATACATGTCTTTAAGTCATCCGGATATATACCTTGAAGTGATCTGCATACATACCGTGAAGTGATTTGCATACATACCGTGACATGTCTGCATACAAACCGTGAAGTGATTTGGATGAATGCCGTAAAGTCATCCGGACATATACCTTGAAGTGATCTGCATACACACCTTGAAGTGATTTACATACATACCGTGACATGTCTCCATACATTCTGTCAAGTGATTTGCATACATGTCCATAAGTCATCCGGATATATAACTTGAAGTGATCTGCATACATACCGTGAAGTGATTTGCATACATGCCGTGAAGTCATCCGGATATATAACTTGAAGTGATCTGCATACATACCTTGAAGTGATTTGCATACATACCGTGAAGTGATT
>JANTCA010064365.1:0-16262 GCA_024741275.1 Chironex yamaguchii | reverse complement strand
GGCCCCCCCCCCCCCCCCCCCAAAAAAAAACACACAACAACAACAAACCAACCAACCAACCAAACAACAACAGGAAAAAAGACTTCATTGTTTGTAACTAATGACTTGTAGCTTACCCAGGCGTAATGCACGTCGGCAAGTTTGTGTCAGAAATTGACTGTGTTCCCTACGAATCTATGTGTATAGATATGGAGTAGAATATCAGTGAATCAACAGGACAGAGCTTCATCTTACGAGTGTATTTTACTATTTATCACGCCGAATGGTGATAAAAATATTCGTCTAATTTTTGACATTTGAAAAAGAACGTAACATGCATTTTAAAGTGGAACGCACGTGCGGTGTGGGATTTTGCTTATCTCAAATCAGATTATTCCTGCTTTTGTTAAGCAATAAAGGTCACGCCAACTAAACTTTTGGCGTGTGTTGGCACTGACGCGTGCGATCGCTTGCCATTGCTAATGTTGGGAACACAGCACTGGACTCGTTCATTCCGTTTTCTGGTTATTTTCGTGTTTATTAACTTCGCTTCACGGTCCATACATAAGAGCCCCATCTTACTAAATTTCAAATGCCCCTCGAGCAGGTCCATTTCATCTCTGCATGAACATCATCTTTCTAATACACTTTCAAGAGAAAAACGACTCTGCCTGCCTGATGCTTCATGGCACCTTATTTCTCTCTGTTTTTTATCCGTTTGCCTGCTCTTATATCCAAGCTGTATTACGCTGAAGTGGCGTACGTAACGTTGGTCTCTTTTTAATATCAGCTCC
Organism: Chironex yamaguchii; assembly: GCA_024741275.1. Classification (NCBI taxonomy): domain Eukaryota; kingdom Metazoa; phylum Cnidaria; class Cubozoa; order Chirodropida; family Chirodropidae; genus Chironex; species Chironex yamaguchii. The sequence goes on along the minus strand of JANTCA010064365.1, from coordinate 15,489 downwards.
GTATCACATTTCTCTGGTTTGGGCCTCATACGTATACGTTACTTGTCTTTCAGGATGGCTAAGGACACGACGAGGCTGTTTCAAACGGCTCTTTCAATACTATAGATAAGCATTAGCATACCTCAACATTTCCTATATAGGCTATCACAATACAATACACTAACTTTGGTGCAAACTCCGGTGAAGAATTAGCCACAAGAACATTCAGAAACACTCCATAATGAACTCGTCCAAAAACCACAAAGCCAGTCAGTACTTACTGGTTAATCATCAACTTCCGAAAATCAAACATGTAATTGATTACTACTTCACAATTTTGCAAACCAGTCTTATATGCAACATATCAGTGCATTATCATGTTATTGTTTACAGTAAAAGAATGCGAATTATAGTATTCGAAATTTTACGCTTACAATAGAAATTATCACTATTAATTTCTTACACAAAGGTTTATGAACAGTCAGATTAATAGTAACCTTGTAGGTAAAGACCATGACAATAATAAAAGCACAACGTGGCACAGGAGTAGCCTATGAAGCAAAACGCAACAAAGATCACATTGTACATATCATAGACAAATGCTAAACACTCCTGCTTCAGATAACATTTTCCGGAATAAACTTTTCAACATTATGTTCTAGAACACTAAGAGGTAATGAGCTTGACAATAGTAACATATCATGAAATTTTCTAATATTAAATTTGGAACTCAGAGCCTTCTCTGCTTTCTCTCGTAATTCTTTTAGCTTCAGCTCTCCGATCTTGTATGCACATACCTGGCCATGTAATGTATCTTTCTACTTCATAATTAAGACCACGACGAACAACATTCCAGTACAAAAGGAAGGACCAGTCCTTTGTTGGCTATTCCATGTTTTACATAAACAAATACCAAACTATTAAGTCTATGCTAGCTATCGTGCTTAATGCAGAAGATCTAGTTCTCTGCAAATAAGCTGTGCTTACATAACCTTATTAAAACCTTGCCAAACAGACGCGTCTATAAAAAGCCTCCCGTCTCCAATATATTAGCCTATGGGCTATACATGGAAAAATGATGGGCTGGGAAACGCTATAAGAGAGTCTCCATTCACAGTCATCTTGTCCAAACTACCCACCGTGCTGATTTTAAGGCGGTGTAGTTTGTATGTGCACGGATTTTGATTATTTGAATACAGATCCTTGTGAGAAAGTGAAATGAGGGGAACAAAAATCTTAGATGATCGGGTGAAGATAGCAGAATAGATGTGAATAGTGTTGAACATTGTGTACGTGCCTGTTAGAGCTTAATATTGTTGGCGTTCGAGTATATCAGCGTTGCAAATGGCAAAGCAAAAACTCCGTACTTCTTTCGTGTTCTCTCGTTTTTTGCTCATTACAAGGTTGCTTAAAGTGTGCATTTGATAGATGGTTTGTATTTTTGAAATGTTTTCTCCGTTGAGAGTCTCAACATGATGAACCTGTCACGCATACTCTGAATGAAACTCAGTAGGGCTGGAACAAATTTGAGCTTGCTGTCCAAGCTTGTGCCTGACAGACCTTATCCACAAGTCTACCGTACACATACCGTAATCGTTCGAATAAGCGCCCCGGCGAATATTTAATTTTTCTGCTTTTAAGGGGGGTGCTTATTCGAGATGGGCGCTTATTCGAAAGGGGCGCTTATAAAATATTTCTCGAAAAATAAGGATTAAGAATTCAAAGATCAACGTTCTTTGTCACATTTTACATCTATCAGGAGAACAAAAGTCAAACACGTAAATGCCCGATAAACAATTAATTGTTACACTACAAAATATCAATATCCTCGTCACTTTCATGGTCTTCATCAACGATTAGTTCCTTAGGACAGGCATCTGCCATATCGATTTCATCAGGAACAAACGGGTTCAGTTCAGGAGTGTTCATATACTCTAATTGCTTTGCCAACATAGAAAGCCCTTCGCTACAAGGCTGACCTTCTTTGAAGCAGGTGATCTCATCATCCGGGTTTTGGGTTTTGTTTTGCATTCAAACGAGAAATGTACACGGCAATGTCTTCTTCGATTGGCATAGTTATGCTTGTTTTGCATTCCAGGTGAAAAATGGCTCGTGCAAGGACTACAATTTAGTTTTGAAATTGTTTACAAGATAGAATTTACAGGGCCTATTCGCGGACACAAAGATTTTACAAAGATTGCTGGACGCCATTGATCGGAGAGAAACTTAATTGTAAGCCAGACCCGAGAGATGAAGCGTTAACTTTTGATAAATATGCTTTAGGTGCTTGTAAAAGGACAGATGGTAACGATGCTCTAGTTGGACATGTACCGATTGAAATTTCACAACTTTTAAATTATTTTCGAACAACTGGAGAGGATGAAAACTACTTGGAGGCAGAAAATCTCGGAAAAAGAGAAATCGGCTTGGTCGCACCAGCCAAATACAAAGCAACAACCAAAGACAAACGATTTGCTAACATTTTTCGAGAGAAGTTAGAGGAAAATAAGATACTTAATATTGATATAGTGGACGGTGAATTTAAGACGTTTCCTGATAAGAAAATCAAAAAAGACTAAAAATTGTCAAAGAAAGTGTTATTATTTCTTTTCCAAGGTGTTCCCTTCCCTCCATTCAAGAGATTGGATTTTTTAATCGATTTTCTCCGTGAATTTCGAAGATTGGAATAAGCGCCCACCTAAGAACAATGGGGGTACTTATTCGAGAAGGGCGCTTACTTGAACGATTACAGTATAGGAAACATCGATAGCCTCTTCACATGGATTTACACCATAGAAATAATAGCCTCGTATTTCTATGATTTACCCCCATTACCATAGAGTTACTAACTAAACCCATTGCATACAACGAACCTGCTTGAAAACAGATGTTTAATTTTTTGCGCGGAAATTAAAGCTTATGATTGGTCAATGAAATAATAATGGCGGTGTTTGCAAAACAATTTGTTATTGAGACCAATAACAAGGGATCTGAACACGAGTAAGGAATGTTCTAGATTAGTGGAGCATCGTCTTGATCTTTCGGTAGGAACAAAATAAAAGCTGCGTAGTGTATAATCGAAGTCATTACTTGTACATTGGAAAGTGTTTGAGAGTTAAACACTCTAAAAATGGGTAAAGATTACTACAGTATTCTTGGAGTCTCAAGAGATGCAACACAGGATGACATTAAGAAAGCTTACAGGAAACTTGCTTTAAAGTATCATCCTGACAAGAACAGTTCTCCTGGAGCTGAAGATAAGTTCAAAGAAGTCGGCGAAGCTTACGAAGTTCTTAGTGATAAGGACAAGAGAGATACATTCGACAAATACGGCGAAGAAGGACTTAAAGGTGTACCGAACGGTGGACAAGGATCTAGTCAGGGTACACATTACACTTTCACCAGCGGAGATAATGGGTTTAATACATTCACGTTCTCGTCTGGAGATGCACATGAAACTTTCTCGCGAGTATTTGGCAATGAGAATCCATTTGCTGGATTTTTTAATGTTCCTGGATTTGGTATGCCAGGACATGGCATGAGAAGGAACGGTATGGACTTCGGTTTCTCCAATAGCAATGATATGGAATGGGAAAGTGGGACGTCTAATTTTATGAACAGGATGCCGTCTCAAAAGAGAGCAAAAGTGCAAGACCCGGCAGTTGAAAGAGACTTGTATGTGTCACTTGAAGAATTGTCTTCTGGTTGTACCAAGAAAATCAGAATAACGAGACAAGTCCTTAGTGACAATGGAGGAGGCACCCACAGCGTTGATAAGATAGTAACTATCGAAATCAAGAAAGGCTGGAAAGCAGGGACTAGAATAACCTTTCCTAAGGAGGGAGATCAGAGACCTGGACGGGTGCCTGCTGACATCGTTTTTATCCTTCGTGACAGAGATCACCCATACTTTTCCAGAGATAAGGATAACAATCTTGTCTATACTGCGAAGCTATCTTTAAGGGACGCATTATGTGGAGGGTCAGCTGTTGTACCACTCCTTAATGACCGAACAAGGACTCTGACGTTAAATGGTATCACGAAGCCAGGATCAGAACGCCGAATTTGTGGTGAAGGACTGCCGTTACCAAAAACACCTACTAGGAAGGGAGATTTAATCGTGAGGTTTGATGTCGACTTCCCTGCTTCATTATCAGGATCACAGAAGGACGTCTTGTCGAGTGTGTTGCCCCGGTGATTAACGATGGCCTGATTTTAGCAATTTCTTGCCAAAGGAATGAATGGTTAATGTTTTAAGATAAGAATGTATTGACTGTAGATCATTTTAGGCGGCACTTGTTTACACTCGTGGAATTTGATAATGTATACGCAAAATCGTGATGTAGGGCATCCCCACATAGGACACCGTTTGCTCAGTATGTCTTCATGCGCAGAGGATTGCATGCATAGGTTCGTTTGCAGTGCAAAGTGCACGTTAAGATTTAGACCGTGAATGTCATATTACAAGTCAAGTTTGGCTTTTAAAGGTGTAAATAAATTATACTCTCTGTGTCAGAAAGAATTTGATGTGTAACCATCAGATATGATTTTTGTATAATTATTTTTCCAACTGGGCTTCAGGTTTGTAAATGGTATTATGTTAGCTGTCATTGGATTTATTATTTATGGATGTTGGGGTACGTGAAATATGAGTTGAGTTGACAATATACCAGTGCTACTTAAGAATCTTCGTTTCCATTGATTACGCGCTTTTAATACTTATAGTTATGCTTATTGCCCAATTTATAGATATTACAGTTACCATGCATACCAAGATTATCAGTACAGTAAGTACTGGTTGACCATATTTGGCACTTAAATTGGCTAATTTATGATAAACTTCATTAAAAGCTAGATGCGAAGGAAATATTACATTAGGGATGTGAATCACTAACTGTCTGCATTCCCCAACCAGTTCCTGATTTGGAATATATAATGCTTTACTTGGCATTGACCTGGAACAAAAGAGATGTCTTCATAAGTGCATCAAAATTCTCGAGACTGGTGCAGTCTCAAAAGATAACATGAAATTTAAAAATGTGTAAAATGTTTTCTCAGTCAAATGACCATATTAGCAACTTATGATTCATATGCAAGTATTTTGAAACCAAGAACAATAACCTGCTATAACTTGCTTTGAAGAAATGTATTTTGTAGAGGTTCAGTTAATAGCCTGGAGTGATTAAGAAACAGCTACTACAATAACTCTTCAGGCCCAAAAAAATATTTTCGGTCAACTATCGACTTCTTTTGATCAAGAAACAAGTAAGTTGCCATCAGACAGTAATATGTGCAATTTAATACAATTTGAAAAATAGGCTCCTGAGTTAAGGAAAGAGCAATGGAATAATTATCTCACCACTTTTCAGTGCTGCTAAGTGGACCAGTGTAAATACGTGACTGTAAGGTAGTGGGTGCTATAAATTGGAAACTGAGGTCCATAAAAATTATTCAACCAATTATGAGAATTTATCACAGAGAGTGCAAGCAATATTAATGATGGAACTTACTTATGTTGAGCAAAAAAACCTGAAAATAAAGCTCACATTTATATTCTGGGCATTTAGCATTGCAGCATATGTGTGCTGCTGTTTGTCTTCTATAATGATAACACATTCATCCACTGTATATATAGAGCCCTTGTGCACAGGTTCTGTTGTAATGGTGATGAGCAAAATGTCACTTGTAGAAAACATTAAGTTTGATTGTTACACGTTTTGGCATACCAAGTGGAAGTCTCCAAAAAAAGTTGAGCAAGATTACTCAGATGCCACTTTGGTTGTCTAAAATGTCATTCAATGCACCCAGCAATAAAAAACCATAACCATGTGTTTGTGGAAGTGAGTTGTTCCATTATTAGCGTGTAGTGTCATTAGGTACAGTAGGTTTGCATAGTAAAAGAATAGGTAGGATAAAGAATTACCAAGTTTAAACAAATTGGTCTAGAAAATAAATTTCCATATTGTATTTGCAATGAAAAACAAAAGGACGTGCACACATGTGAACACCAATACAATATAGCCAAGAACATTTGAACACAAATGAACTAAGAATGCACTGTGCACAGAATGCCTAGTTAGAAGAAAAAATTCTCATATATTCCTTATGTTGCATGCATTCTGATGTTCTACAATTCATAGTCCTTTGTAGTCGTTTTATCATAGATAAGGTATTGGTTTACAGCATCTATTTACATTAAACAATACAGTCAGGTATGACCTGGATGTCACTACTCTTCTGCAGCAAATACATTTCAGTGTAACCAGTAATGTACATCACACTGGAGCCTAGGAATACGTCAATTATTAAATCACCAACTAGGCTCAGTTGCTGCGTGCCAGTTTCCAAAAATTCGTCAAGAGACTTTTCACAACTTATCCGAATGTTTTGTGCAGAATGGTCATCATTGGATCTGCAAAGTACTTTAATATCAAAAACATGGTGAGAACATTTCCTTTGCAATGAGAATGAAGTTTCCTTCACTACAATTAGCCACAAAAAGTACATGGAAAAGGATAAGGAGAGCAACAATACAACTCACACAATCGTAGAACAAAATCCTATATCTCTCCACGTTCCTACTTGCTACCATAAGCGAAGAGAACAATTTGATTACAATAATGTAGTCCCATGGGGATAGTATATAACACGTTCAGTGCGTACAAAAATTCGTACAAGGCCTTTTGCGTACGACGGAACACTTTCTTACCTCGATAGTGGGGTCAAGATATACACTGATTGGGTTAGGCGTCTTCAAACATTTTTTCACAACCGACAACGAAATCAGACTGATACAAAAATCAATGGACCAATGAATACGTCGCATTTTAGTTTGCCATGGCTTCCTCCGAAAACAATTATGTTACGGCTGCTTCGTCTTAATTATCGTATGGATATAGGTACAAAGATTTTAGCGGATGAAATTTTGTCGCCTAGAAAAAAATTAGGTCACTTTTAAACCCTTTTTCGTATAGTGTCCCTAACATTACAGAAGAGTTGAAGTTGCTAGGTTGTCTAATTTGCGGTTAATTCGTTTAAAATGGATATTGGAAAGTGTTCTATTTTTCTCATAATAACCCAAAACTAACACTACGAATGGGGTTCCTAAATATTTGCAGTTCCAGACCAGTAGAAATATCCGGACTTTTCTCTTCGGCCCAGTGACTTTTTAAGTTAGTTCACAAAAGATTTGGTAAAACCATTTTATTACCTAACCTTCGCTTTTAAATAATCAAGCTTTAGAATCCTGTTATTTTGAGATAAAAGCATATGGCTAACCGGGAGTTACCCGCGGACCGAAGGCAAGCAACAACCAGGTACATAAGCGAAGACACTGGACAACTCTCTTTTTGTAATGGCTATATTTTTGGGAAAAATACTCGGTAATGGATTTATTTCAATAAGCACATAAATGGGGTTCATGAGAAGTTGGTAAAATAACGGTTACAGGTAAAATTGTTGATTTTAAATTGACGTCGTCTAAAAAATGTCAATTAAAAATGAGTGTGGTTGAGGTAACACAGTTAAAATTTGCGTCAGTTTGAAATTTGCTGACCTAAGAAATGAACTAGACGAACCTTCAGACACTTGGAGAAACTTTATAATCATTTTTGAACCAGTTTTTTGAACAGGTAAGGTACGCAGAGCTCGTGATGTGCGCATGCTTAACGAGCTGTGATGATCTGTTGGGAACTATATTCTCTGATAACGTTGATAGAGCCAGAAATTATATGACAACTTACAATTTAAGTGCAACTATGCTCTGTTATGTAATGGCAACTTCTGGATCGTCAAACAAAATGGCAGATAACATACAGAAATACAATTTGGACCTTACATTGCACATGACAAATTTATGTCTAATTTAGGCAATTTAGACTTTAGGCATCTGCTGCTATCGTTTACGGTCGTGGTATACGCATTGTATTCCACATTAACTACATAATCATACACTTACAAATACGACCATTCTTAAATACTGTATATTAAAATGCTGTTGACACGATAACGTGTTAGTGGCGGTTAATCCTCCGTTAAAAGTTTAAGAATGTTAAAATACGATCATTTTATGGCTTGATGCAGGCAAGGCTCTGCAGGTGTTACCTGGCTTTTGACCTTGTCTCATACGTCGTTCCGTTACCAAGCTTTTCCGGTGTATCCTGAAGACGGTGTTTCCCAGTCACAGCTGAAATAGCTGATTCCTCTTGCTCCTCTATTGGCCCTTCGTCAGCCGAGTCCTTGTCATCAGACATTTCAATACGCGCTCGTCTCTTCCTCCTTAAAGCCGATTTCTCCTCGTCATACGCCTTTTTGCTGACAATTTTTAACTTTGAATCACGACCTGACCCATCATTTAAGTCTTTCCTAGATGGTCGGGGTGCCTCTGTATTATAACGATGTCCTTTCTTTTCATGATTATCCTTCCTTGAGGCCCGAGGAGAGTCAGCACGAATCCCCCTCATAGTATCCGCTAACTCTCTTTTAGATGAACGAGGTGTACCAATATCACCACGTATACTCCGAGAGGATTCAACAGAATCTTTTTTACATGAACGAAGAGACTCTGCATCATTCTTGCTCTTTGTAATCGTCTTTTTCTGTGGGCCCCTTCCTTCTTCTTGAGCTTCTCTGCCACTTTCTACAACGCTTGCCAGTTCCTTGGAGCGTTTCGTAGGTGACTTCGCCTCACGGGAACTCCGCGCATCGTTTTTATCAGTATACGTGGAGGTTGGCCAGGTTTCATGTTCTTCTAAGATAGGGTCTTTTTTAAAATTTAAAGGGATTTTTGCTCCTACACTGTGTTCCTTTCCCCGAGCACCATCTCCAATGGATAAAGACCTACGCCCGTTTTCGGACTCACCTTTTATTCCCTCGGTGAAGGCGAAAAGTTTTACGTCCTCACATTTTTTTCTCTTCGGTGTCTTGTTAATTCTTTGTTCTCCATGCCCTTTGTCCTGCTTTACCTTGCCTATGTTATCGTTAAGTTGAACTTCATGGTTTCCTCCCAACTTATTTTCATTGTCATGCTGTGAGAAATGCTTAATCGAATCCTTCTTCGTTACACTTCTGACCTTTGGTACAGCTTCAGTTACTTCGTCAAATTCCTCAATTGACTTGGAGAAATCCCACCCCTGGCTCTCTGTATCACTTCTATTACTTTGCAATCGATCAGAGTCTAAAGTGGAGTCACTATGGCTATCGAGAACACTTTCCCTCGATTTCTGGTCCGATATTGTCTGTGCCATCTTTTCGTTATCTAGTCTCTGTAGCTCATCGTTATCTAACTCATACCCGTCGAAAGAAACCTCCTCTTTATAACGAAGGTGGACTGGACTATCGGATTTATCGTTGCAATCAACGAAGGCAGGTGTCTTATCCACGTTTCGTGCCAAGAGCACCGAGGAATCAGATGCTGGTCTGATCAACCTTTGGACAAATGCACCAAGCTGATGTGGAGTTTCCACAGCCGACTGCGATCCTTGATCGACTGATCCGTGTCCTTCAAAACCAGGTTTGTTTAAAGAGAGATTTTCGGACGGCGCCGACTCATTGATTCTCTTTCCGTCTGTTGGACTTTCAACCTTCTCTAAGGACAAATCCACAGACATGGAATCGTCAGATGTCGGTACTACAAAGGAATCACTGGACAGTCGATCTCTTCTTACTTTGAATGGACTGATTCCGTCTTCTCCACATTTCTCATACTCTGCCTTTTTAGCCTTACTTCTTCTGTTTCTAAACCAGGTATCGATTTTTTTCTTGTCTAAACCCATTTGGCCCTGAATTACTTTCATTAAATCCTTTGTGACATACATGCTGTGTTTGAAATATTTTTCCAGCATTTCCCTTTCTTCTCGTGTAAACGAGGTTCTCATTCTCTTTCCCCTCGAATCAGAGCTATCACCTAGTATCCCTGGTTGCTTTTTGAAGAATTTGAGTTTGCAACTAGTGGCTTTCTTGACTTTCTCTCTATCTTCCATTATTTTTCTTGGGGATGTTGGTGATGTCATGAATTTTTTCTTCAACTTTTTATGAATTCGGTCTTTCGTATCTGCCTTTGAAAGAACCATGTTTGATATCTGATGCGAATTTTCGGCACTAGCGAAAACCATTGTCTCTTGCTTCTCACTTGACGTGGGAGGTGGCGACGGTTTGTACTTAAATTTCGCAATGAGAGGAACATTAGCTGGTGAAATTTGAGACTTCGTGGGTAAATTGGTACCGAAATCGACCACCGGCACGCCAGAAATACTCTTCACTATTTTGAGCTGTAACATGTCAACTGTTGAAGTTACACGGGTATCAGTCACGTTGTCTTTTCCAACATCACAACTCTTCTGTGACGTAGCAACACGCCCAGGCACAGAAGTGACAACTATTGATTCAACTTTGGTCTCTGGCGTTTCACGTAATAAGGTCGTTGGCGTCACTGGCGACATAAAAGCTGTTTGGGGGACTGTTCCGACACTCACAGCTGCTTCTTTGGGATGAAAATCCTCTTCAGGTTTACATTCTGTCTTGCATTCACCAGGTGAAATCAGCATACCCTTGTTTTTGGAAAGTTCAGCAACTGCAACAAATAAATACAATTTAACATGACGACTAATTAAGGTAAAAACGTTCACGGATAATAGAAAACATCTACTTTACTCGTATCCTAGTTAACCCCAAAAATGTTAAAACAGTTTATTAACATTTTCGTAGATCTTTTATAGACATCTAACATGTGTAGCCATTGACTGACTTCACGACTGCAAAGTATAACATTCATGTACTCCAAGGTAAACTCACTACATTCGTTCGAGATTGCGAAAAAGCTTCGACATAGAATTAAACTAACATAAGCTTGCTATTGCATCAGAAACATTGCCATTCCATAGACTACTGGAGACAGCGAGGAACATACCGTTAAAAGGTCACGAAATAATGAAGACAGTCCCACGACTAAGCCTTCATAGGTCAAAATTCGGAGATTGATCGTCATCTTCTCCAAAGGGGCCGTATTTTCTAAAGCCAATAGCTTATCTATCTCCGAGAACTAATCGCTGCTTGCTTGATCTCTGAAGATCTGGCGCGAGCAGCCTATCCTCGGTTCCAAATTTAACGAAATTTAACGACAAGCTCCTTGGTCAAGTCTGGATGCTTAGTTCAATGTTGCCAAATTAGCTTTGTAAGATGCGAATGTACATTTTGTCTAGTAAAGGAGCAGTCGCGTGTGCAATTGGGGAGCAAAATTATTGAATTGGAGGACACACATACGAAAATGTAAAACAAAGTATAGCGTCTAAATGTTCGCTCGTCTCTCAAGCAAATAAAATTTACCTTGGGATTTAAACCGAAACATGGCTCCAATGACGGCAATGAGGTTAATTGGTTATTGATAATTATTCTAATTTGATAATTTGATCACGACGTCAACGCTCATTATCACAGTATAATCTCAATAAAACGGCCATTATTCGTGCAACCCTTTGATAACTGATACATTTTAGTGTCCACTTTATACAATGTGTCACTGCCATTGACGTGAAATGTTACTATCCAAATCGTATCTGTTATTACGCAAATCTTATCTGTTACTATGCAAATCTTATTTGTTACTATGCAAATCTTATCTGTTACTATGCAAATCTTATCTGTTACTATGCAAATCTTATCTGTTACTATCCAAATCTTATCTGTCTCTATGCAAATTTTATTTGTTACTATGCAAATCTTATCTGATACTACGCAAATCTTATCTGTTTATATGCAAATCTTATCTGTCTCTATGCAAATCTTATCTGTTACTATGCAAATCTTATCTGTTACTACGTAAATCGTATCTGTTTCTATGCAAATTTTATTTGGTACTATGCAAATCTTATCTGGTACTATGCAAATCTTATTTGGTACTATGCAAATCTTATCTGGTACTATGCAAATCTTATTTGTTACTATGCAAATCTTATCTGTTACTATGCAAATCTTATCTGTTACTATGCAAATCTTACCTGTTTCTATGCAAATCTTATCTGTTACTACGCAAATCTTACCTGTTTCTATGCAAATCTTATCTGTTACTATCCAAATCGCATCTGTTACTATGCAAATCTTATCTGTTACTATGCAAATCTTATTTGGTACTATGCAAATCTTATCTGTTACTATGCAAATCTTATTTGTTACTATGCAAATCTTACCTGTTACTATGCAAATCTTATCTGTTACTATGCAAATCTTATCTGTTACTACGCAAATCTTATCTGTTACTACGCAAATCTTACTTGTTACTATGCAAATCTTATCTGTTACTATGCAAATCTTATCTGTTACTACGCAAATCTTATCTGTTACTATGCAAATCTTACTTGTTACTATGCAAATCTTATCTGTTACTATGCAAATCTTATCTGTTACTACGCAAATCTTACCTGTTTCTATGCAAATCTTATTTGTCACTGTGCAAATCTTATTTGTGACTATGCAAATCTTATCTGTTACTACGCAAATCTTATTTGGTACTATGCAAATCGCATCTGTTACTATGCAAATCGTACCTGTTTCTATGCAAATCGTATTTATTACTATGCAAACCTTATCTGTTACTACGCAAATCTTATCTGTTACTATGCAAATCTTACTTGTTACAACGCAAATCTTACCTGTTTCTATGCATATCTTATTTGGTACTATGCAAATCGCATCTGTTACTATGCAAATCTTACCTGTTTTTATGCATATCTTACCTGTTACTACGCAAATTGTATCTGTTACTATCTGTTACACAGGCCCAGCCTATGCACCCAAAACAAATACAAATCTTTGCCTGAAAAAGACCCTATTGCGTCCGTAATATGAAATTAGAAGTAATTTCTTCACCTGTAAATTTTGTGCTTTCTCCTTTCCTCCTTAGAAACAGTAATAGTAGGGGATTTCTCACGAGAAAGTATTCGTTTTATGAGCCTCCGTTTTCTACGCGTTTTCTTTACGACCCTCTGACTTTTACGTGTTCGCTTTATGACCCTCCGCTTTCTGCGTACTGGCTTTATGATCCTCCGCTTTCTGCGTGTTCGCTTTATGAGCCTCCACTTTCTACGTGTTCGCTTTATGAGCCTCCGCTTTCTACGTGTTCGCTTTATGAGCCTCCGCTTTCTACGTGTTCGCTTTATGAGCATCCGCTTTCTACGTGTTCGCTTTATGAGCATCCGCTTTCTACGTGTTCGCTTTATGAGCCTCCGCTTTCTACGTGTTCGGTTTTTGAGCATCCGCTTTCTACGTGTTCGCTTTATGACCCTCCGCTTTCTGCGTACTGGCTTTATGACCCTCCGCTTTCTGCGTGTTCGCTTTATGACCCTCTGCTTTCTACGTGTTCGCTTTATGAGCCTCCGCTTTCTACGTGTTCGCTTTATGAGCCTCCGCTTTCTACGTGTTCGCTTTATGAGCATCCGCTTTCTACGTGTTCGCTTTATGAGCATCCGCTTTCTACGTGTTCGCTTTATGAGCCTCCGCTTTCTACGTGTTCGCTTTATGAGCCTCCGCTTTAACGATCTTTTGTGGTACAAAACTTGAAACTCGCCTTCAAAATTTGCGAAAATTTGTTTTGTTTCTTCATGTTCTCTTTCCTTGTTTTTCTTTCTTGTCTAGGATTGGCTAGTTTTGCTAAATGTTTCATCCAAATAGGCTGCCATATACCTATACTTTCCTTTCTGACGTTTCATACTCTGAAGAGTGTCAGATGAAGAAAACTTTTAAGTATGTTTTAGCGCAATGTCGCAAATTTTCAAGGCGAACTCCGTTTTCTACGTGTTCGCTTTATGAGTTCCTGTCGAAAATCAGTTCGTGCATGAAGTTATTGTTCGTCTTCGCAAGTTATCCTCTCAATAGTATGCCCAACTAGAATATGTTCCACTGTTCTTATTCATAAGCACATTGCTCTCTACATGACAGTGTTAATGACTGAACAGGGCTGACGAGGCTGGGTATTTACGTCTCGACACATCGGGTTAACTTTCATTGGTTAAAAGTTTACAATTATTACGCAACACTGACCACATCTTTTAAATTCACTAAATAACTAGTCTACACCTTGTTTCACCGATCAAGTTACAACTAGGGATAACGATCAGAACAAGTTTTATTCACTATTCTACTTAAAATATGCTTTTTCTAGGAAGGTGTCTGGCATTTTTACGGATAGTTAACTCGTCTGACTAACTCGTTTTGTTTAACGAAAGCATGTTATGTGGAATTTCTTTGCAGTAAATTCGATTTCGATCGGACTAGCAACGACACCTGTCATAAACAGCCGTCAACAACCACAATTCTGATATCCCATTACTTCCTTCAAAGCAACATGAAAACGGCACAACAAAAAAAAAAGCGTGATAAAACAAGCTCAAAGTTGTTGCTAAGTGACTAAGCGAAAAACTCAGTGGCTCTGGAATCAAAACAAGGAGTTTCTAAGGCACATAACCTGGAGAGTCTATTATAAGTATCGACTACAAAGGAGTTTGTGTGGTGAGGTCACTCACACGTAAACGGACTTCAAAAGTTGAGGCCATTTACCTGAATGACGCAATCTAGCGAAACAATGTTTCAAACCGATCAACGGAAATATCTTTGCAACATCATTCGTACATAGCAATGTTGTGGTAACGTTTTTAACTTCTTAAACCAAAAAGAGAGTGCACCCATACTTAATGGTATAATTGCTTTCAAACAAAAGCAATGGACAGTCATCATAACGACTAAAAACGCATGGGTGTTCTCATCTAGTATGAGGTTCAGTTAAAGCTGATGGATATTACGTCGTAGTGGGTTTCTTTCACGTATTTCCGTACGGTAAAGTAAACTAACAAATTTATGAGCAATTGAAAAATATTCTACTGAAAACAAGTAAGGACACACCAAAATTATCTTAACTGATCAATGCAGAAATTGACTTATTACTTGTCTTGATAATAAATAAAACCAACTACTTACGAAAGCAGTCCCGTGGCTTTGCACATACCTACAAACAGTAATAATAACGATAAAAACTTTGACGTACCTTTTTCAGGCATTACAAAGGCCCCCGGGCCAAATTGTTTCGCATATTCTCTTGCCTGTGCTATTTCACCCTCTGTTACTGATGTCAATTCTCCTTTTTTGGTGGGTCTCTGAAAGTGTTTCTTTAACAATTCATTGGAGGCATACAATGCTACCAAACTCAAGATTCGAAGTTTTTCCGTTTTATTGGTTTTTTCTGTATCATGGTATTGCGCACCTAGGCTTGCTAGAATTTTCTCGTAATTAATGGCCATCACTGTTTCCTAGAAAGAAAAAACAGACAAGGTCGTTAAACACCTGCCCAAGACATTACAGGAGAAATCTACTGTCCAACACGACAGTGCTAACAGGAGTTCATTAATATGACTGAAAAGATTAACGGAAGAACGAGACGAAAGGGTGCATATGGGGCGCAGACATACACAAAAAACGAGCGGACAGAATAAATTACACACCGACAATTTGACAGATGAACAGTTA
>JANTCA010064354.1:2532-13912 GCA_024741275.1 Chironex yamaguchii | reverse complement strand
ATTTGCCTCCCTCCAAACCAAAAACTCCACCAGCCGCCACTGCCATTGATCCTGACTTGTTCTTCCAATTATGACATGACATGACATGACATACTCTACTCTATTAATGTCAATTGGTTGTTCTCATGATGGGATGATGGGCTGCACTCGCAAAACAATCCAATTTCCACTCAACAGAAAGCATTGTAGTAAAATTGTAGCGTCACTAACAAGTCCACACTCGACCGGTTTGGATAACTCCGTTTATTCCTTTTAAAAACGAATTAACCGTGAGTTAAAAAATCAGAAATGCTTGCTTCAATCTTTAGTCCGTTTAGTAAATCAGCTGCAGGTTTAAAGATTTTTGCATTGTCAGAATAAATAAGTCTGGGAGTGCCCCGTCTTGCACAAATGTATCTTAAACAATTGAAGGTTGACGTCATGAGATCCGTAACCAGCTCCAGATGCATCGCCCCAGTTACACAGCACATGAACAAACATATATAAACCTTTTCCATGCCTCCCTTGGATTTCTACATATAACGAGCCTGTGAAATCCACACCCATGTGACTAAAGGGTTGTCTCTCATGAATTCTAAATTTTGGCAGTGCTGCAGCTGGAGCACAAGGAAACGGTTTTCCCTCTAGTTTTTTAAACATTTGGCATTTATTAATAACGTTCTTTGCGTTCTGATGAGCTTGTACAATCTAAAATCTTGATTATATCTCAGCCAAGGTAGCCATTACCACACTATGTTACACCCAATGATGACAATCTTAGATCATAAAACCGGTTAATATGCTGACATTTTAAAGTGTAGCTTAGATCAGAAGTCTTCCGTTGGAAATCAACACTCTGTTCTCCTTCTGCAACCCTAACTGTTCTGACATCTTTTTGATATTTGGGCTTTCTCGCAAGGATACCTGCACATCCTTAATCCACTCTTGTTCCCCACTCTCTATCTCTTCAACACTTATCTTGTCTACTAGAGTTTCTCTGTCTGCTTTCTTTCTCTTTAAATTTGTTATAAACCGCATGACATAGGCTGTAGTTCTCAGTAATTTACCCAGTTGGCCAAATACTTTTAAGCTTATGACGTTGCTTAGTGTGCTGGTTTGTTCTACAATTGCAGTCATTACATTGGTCTTCCCTTTTTCATTCCCTACATCTTCCGATTCTTCTAAGAGTACGCATTCAGGCCAACTTTCCATTCCTTTATATAACCAAACAGGTCCTTCCCACCAAAGCTTACTGGAGCAAGGAGTCACACCCTTTGAGTCTATGTCCATCTCTTGTCACCAGAGACATGTACCCTGTACCCAATCCTCCTTTGCAGTAAGACTGAGGATTTCACTTACAGGGTGCTGAAAGAATTCGTTTCACACTCCATTGCTATATATATCCAATAGAGAGCTTAATTAGAAAAGGAAGTACAAGTACTGCGAGGATAAACATATTGTATATGACGAGGAGAACACTCCAATAAAATGAAGTACACTCCAATAAATCCATAATTATTTCTTAACGTTTCAAAGACTTTCTTTCATTCTCATCATCAGAAATTGGTGTTACAGAGAGATGTAGGACGATGATAAGGGAGTATAAGACGATCTACTTCCAAATGTTCAGCATCCTTGCAAACATCAAAGACTCATACCTGCCTCAAATGAGGAAAATCTTTCTTTTTTATTTCTGAGTGTACAGTTGCAATTGTGATAATGTCACCAATACGAAAAGCTTCTATTTTAATGTTTCTTACCCCATTTAGGGATTCTAAAGATAGTTCTACAACATCTCTAGTTTCTACATCTGCCTCACTACTTCCAAACGCCTTAATTCCTAACGCTTCACTCCTAGTGGGTGTGACACGAATTCTCCTCACAGTCTTAGCTGTTACAAATGATTTATAGCTACCTGTGTCAAATAGCAAACATAGTTGGCATTACTACAGCTAATACTGTCAGAGCCTGTTTTCCCCACCTATAGGCTTGCACTAGGATGAAGTGCAGATTCTTATCTGGTACAATCCTGGTACAAATTGAGGTATGATTCTTTTAATTACATATTCTACAACGAGGATTTGAACGACATTGAAAAGGCCTGCTTAAGAGAAAAAAAACGTCTACGATATTTACTTAACAGGGTCTTATGTACCTGTGAAAGAAGGTTTTTACTATGCTGTTTTACTAGTTTTCTTCGTTCAAGGACAAAGTGAAAAAGTACTTTACCGTAGTTTTGAGTATGGTTAGGTGTCATCGTGCCACGAGAAGACCTGATATTAGTTTTTTAGAGGTGGTATAAGTGGTGCAGTTTCGTCTCGGAAGCAACATCGAAAAAATGGGCCTGCATCAAATATTTAAAATCTCCAATAACACAAGAACGTATAATATATCAACAAAATGGTATTCCAAAAATTTAACGAAGAAATGTTTTAGTAAGCAGCACATTTTGGATTTACATTGGACAAGGCAAAAATAAACAGATGAGAATTTTGTACTTACATTAGAAGCTTATAAAATTTCTCTCCTTGTCGTTGGAGAGTAAATCCATACATTTCGGCTATATCTAACTGATCAAAAAACCAACTTATCTGCATGTGAGTAAACCGAACTGGAAGTCCGTGTCCCTGGTAGAAACCTTGCCTCGGAGGATGTAGTGTTCTTTAAAACGAGTTTCGATCAACTCTCGTTTACAAATTTTCGGAGTTATCCTCAACCTTTTCTGCTTAGTTGATTGCTTTTTGTTAAACATTTTTCTCGGGCACGACTGATGTCAGTTTAATGATGCGAAACTCCCTCTGGTTTATTACAGCAATTTAACTCTCCATTTGACTTATTTTGCATTTACTACTTAATGAGAAAATTTATCTGATGGGCAATTTAGGACCAGGACACTGTTGGTAATTACAAAATCATGAAGGTGTCCATAAAATAATTTATTTTGTGCTCTTTAGATGCAGTTGTGGCTGAGCTCCCTTAAGTAGAAAAGAAAACTAATCTTCTACTGAATGTTCTTATATTTTTTATACGATGTTAGAAAGCTGATGATAATTTGTCAATGACCACTAGAAATAACTCAGCTTTGAAATATTCTCTACCTGAAAATACTGTTTCGACTAATGAACTCTCTTCATTAAACTGAGGATTTCTCTTTTATTGTCGTTTCAAAGATGTTTTGACTACAGATTTGAGTATTCTCCTTTCTTCATACCAATCAAATTCAGACTGCTGGCTTTTGAACAATCCAATGAGAGATTTCAAAGGCACTCCACTCTCAGGAAGGGACAGACTCAATTGTCTGAAATCTTTCCAAAACCTTATCCCATATTTCAAGTAATATAATGCTTTTTACGTTTGAGTTTCTTGATGAACTTTCCTTCTTCACGCCTGGTAGCTTGTGGCTGATTTTCATTAGCTGCAGCTTCTTCCATTGCCTAAATATTTTCATGATATCCTTCATTGATAGCCCTTACAGCATCATTGTAGGCTTGATCATAATTATGCCAGATAATGTTTTGTTAACAGATGAACCTTTCAGGTGTTTTTGATGTACCTACCAGTGATGTGTTGATGCAACAAGCCAGGCATAGAGGCTTTGCAGAAGATAATAAAATCCGGCAGTAGCAGGACAACTTTCTGCTGCACTTTTTTCTAGCCAAATTAAAGAAAATATGCCACGCACGGCACATTATACTTCCCACTCATATTTGCTGCATCGTTGTTTGATTGTTCCTCTCAGTCTTAAACGTTTATACCATTTTGTTCCAAGAAATAAAAAATAATTTTTGCCATGTCTGATCCAGTGAGGGGAAAGCATGATATGAACTTCATGATTCGTTAACTTGGGCTAGATTGTAGAATGTAGGGGATAATGACTATCATCTGTTTCATATTCATGAGATCTGGTGTTGATTCTACAGATATCAAAAAGTTCTTTGCCAATGTGATTCCATCAACAACCAGAGACAATAACTTTTGATCCTTAGTTTCAACCACTTCTTCACAGATACCTGAAGACAGGTGAGATGTGTTTCCGCATCCCTTGTTGGCCTGTTTGCAGAAATGTTCAGCAAGAAATGTGTCATAATAGTTTGGAATGTTTAAGTCTAATTAATGTCTAATTGTCCCTATCTATGTCACTCCCGCTGCCTTCCCCATTCCCCCATTATTATTTTGTCTGTTAAAGAATAAAACTTAAATACAAAAAATGTTTGAATACAATTATTAAGGGGCCACTAGCTATTGGGAGCCCCTGGCTACAGTCCAGCCAACCCTACTTAATCCGCAAATGTATATGATGATGAGTAGAAAAGGCGTTAGATTTTGTACGCTCCGGTGGTCACTGACATAACTTTAGTTCTCATCCATCATAAGGACATTACACAAGACTCTCGTTACTCAAGATAACACAGGAATTCATAAAAGGTTGGTTGCATAACTGATACTAATTTTCGAGTTATTAAAGTATGAATCAGCTATAGAGCATCCTCCATGTCCAACAAGACATTTCGTCATCAGTGGTCATCATGTGAAAAGCTATGAAAAATCAACTCCTTACTTTTATTGTTTAAGAATACGACAACGTATGACCCATAGATTTCTACTAGGATAGGCCTTAAAGCCATTTCCTCAGTCTCACCAAATGTAAGTGAAATTAAATTTGACTCCTTCAGGTGTCTTAAAACGGATTAGTTCAGCGGGTAGTATTGTGTAGTTGTATTGGTCTGATTCCCATTTCCCCTTTTTCGTCCCCAAGACAACGAGTATCAACCAGTGAACAAGAATCCGATACACACCGAAATTTGAAACCACACAACTGGTCGTCTGTGGAAATCACCATTCAATGTACACGACAAAGCATACCCTTCTCTACTCAATTCACAAACATTGTTCGTGGTGGACAAAAGGTCTTTCTAGCCCGTTTCAAGTTGATTTCAGATGTCAACAATAGAAGGAAGTCAAAAGACCAGTTACGCTCTATAAGTTTGAAACAGCGTAGAACATCAAAAGGTTTCAGCTGGAGCGACTCGACTGTGTAAAGTTTAAACTTTCTACACTATACAGCTGTTACGAAGTATTAAAATGGTTCAGATATGTTGTAGGACAATGCAATGAACGTTGGAAATCACGGGATTGTTTTGCAGAGGATTTGTGGTCTTAGGGAAGTGCCTTTGATGTTGTTGCTTCGGCCTGAGGAAAACTGTCTTTTGTACTACTCTTGATTGTAAGTCAGTACCATTCTCAAGCGGATTTGAGTAAAGTAGATTGTACTGAAGTCAACGGATCAACCGATAGCTAGATAATACACATCTATAACTATGAAGTACATATATGAATATCGATGAACGACAACTCTTGTTTGACTGGCTAGCTTCTGATGAATTCGTCTGGTGTAACCCATAAGTTAACAAGAAATACTGATGAGTTGACTGTCTTGAGTAAGGTCTGCCAGTGAGAGATTACTCGCTGATATGTTCAAGTTTGTAGTTACCAAGAATGTGAAAGAGCTCTTTCACAGAGCTGTAATGCAGAATGACATCGGACGAGTTAAGCTACTGCTAGAGCAGGCTTCACAAGATCCCAAATTTCACGTCGATACTTTAAATGACGACGGGCTTACAGCGCTCCAATTCAGCTGTTTTGCTGGCAATATCGACTTAGTGAAGCTGCTCGTATCGTACGGAGCTAATGTAAAAATCAAGGATTGTGATGGCTGGTCACTTCTCCATGGGGCAGCCTTGGGAGGAAAGCTCGACATTGCTCGATTTTTGATCGAGAAGGGATGCCGTTGTTCTTCTAGGACTGACAAAGGCGAGTTACCAATCGACTTAGCATCTGATCTTGCAATTACTGTACTATTATTAAAAACAATGTTAGAGCAAGGACAAACTTTAGAAGTTCAAAGGTATATGCAGCAGAACCCCAAAATTAAGTACAAAATAGCAAGTGAGATTGAAACTGCCATTAAGATGGAACATTATGAAACTCAGTTGATGAGGAGTAGACCTTATACAAATCATATGAGTCACAGGAAAAAACTCGGTAACGGTAGACAAAGTAATGCGTTTTCCGTACCAGCAGGTCCTTTCGCAGGGAAAGGAAAGCCGGGAATTGACCAGGTAAGGAATACATCTAAAAAGGGGGGAGGTGGGCTTCCTCAAGGCCAACTAGTAAGATCCTCTTCAACAGAAGACCTTGTACGAGGTGCAATCTCAGTAGAAGAGCAAGTGGATAGACTTGATTCAAAACAGAAAAATACATTGAAGGCGCTAACAGGTACAAGCTATAGTTATAGCCCATATAATTCACGTGATTATGGTGAAAACTTTGATCATATAAAACACAGAAGTAAATCGGCAAGTTCGGAGAGCAACTCAAATTATGCCGAAGTTACTTCATTGATACACAGTGGAACTCAAGGTCATACAAGGACACGTATTTCACGTCAAGAGAGTGATATATCATCGGTTTCGTCGCGTAGTGAAACTTCAGAGTCCCAAGGACCTAAGAGGTCGAATCCTGAGTATGCCAGTATAGATAGTTCATCGAGAAGATCAAGAAGTGGAGACAGTGATAGCTCTTCACAGTCGGATCGAAGCAGAACGAAGAAAACAAACAGAAGAAGTAAGAGCAGAGGTGTTTACCACCCTGCTCACCAGGGAGACGAATATTCACGACGTGACAATTCAGATACAAAATTATACGAGAAAATTAAGGACAAAAGTAAGTTTAACTCCAAAGAGACTTATTGTAATGAACGTGAGGAGAGAGGTGGTAATAGACCAACCGGCAGAAGTGAATCCATGGGATCTGACCGCTCATCAACGTCCAGTAGAGGATCCGTCGAGACAGAACCACTATACGAAAATATACCAAATGATGTACTACTCAGTATCATATTAAGGAATCGTATAAATGACATTTATAAGACACCCTCTTGTTCCTCGGAACAGCATGAGCCGACAATGAATGTTGATACACATTCAGAACCAATCTACGAAAATGTACAAAGTTTCCGAGACTTAAAACGGTATGTCACCGTTGACGACAACACTAGAGAGAAAATTTCGTACCCAGTCCAGAATGGGGCAAGTGTCGAACCCAATCCAGGTGAAGTATATGATGATTATCTCCTGCAAAACGGAGAGCGAGAGAGACGTGGTTACGTGGAATTACAAGACAAGGGCAACAAATTCTGGGATTTAGATGTGGACTCAGTTAGTTCTGATACTAATTCGACCTCTGGGGCCCAACAGCTTCCTTACCAAGAAGCTAGTGACTCCCGTGATACGGCACGCCTAAATGACATCGACAGGAGTAAAAACTACGCACCTATTTATGAAAATTTACCGCGAACTTCGTTGAGTATTGATGATGACGTTGCAGGTACTAATAAAGAGTTACACGATCACATACGACGGCAGTTGCACAAACGGGGACCATCATCGGTAAGTGCCGGTACACTACCGAATGAGTATTTCGGCAAAGATAGAGCAAGTCCAGTAGAATTTCATGACGATACTTGTATTGGTAAACACACAGACGATTACATGGGGAATGCGGGCTATGAGCCTCGTGAAGAGGCCGAAGAGAATTCAAACAGAGGTTTAAGGGCATTTCGATTAGTTAAAGTAGAATACCCGGAGGTATTTGTGTAATTAAGATGATAAGTAAAGCGGTGTATAAAGTTGTTGTTGTTACATCAGCCTCATCACGTCGGATATTCGTGACCTTTTGAGCCACTTTAATTTGTTTTGAAATTGAGTTATGTGTGATTGCGGTACACACAATTTTCGTTCTTCCCTTTTTCAAATTCAGGGATCGAAATAGTAGCCTGTCATCGGTTTAAACCGGTGAAAAATGACGAAAAACTGATAAGAGGAATTAAAATTTTTTGAGAAATGCCGTTGACAATGTACACTACATTGGTAGAAATCTGTATACAAGAAGCTTAGCCGGTGAAACAAAATTTCTTAGCTTCCATCCCTGAAATTGTGGGCACTGCATGCAATTATTCAGTCAATTGCTCATTTTTTGCTCCAACCGTATACTTGCCCCTTTTTGTCAGTTGCTTGAAGCATAGATACCAATAAACGGTATCCAACGGCCACAATTAGCGGAATAAAGAAGCTTTACTTTTGGGGCATGTAGTTATGTAAATTTAAGAAAGTTAAACTTGATAAAGTCTATTTGTAAATATGATTGTCGTTGTTAATGTATCTCGAAAATTGAAAAGTTGCATTTCATTTGCTCTCATGTTTCGATCACGTTTATTTTGCTGCCCTATATCGCCAGAGCGACAGTATCAGGTTATATTTAAATGCGCATAACGCCATCATTCTCCTTAAAGTAACCACCTCAAAAGTATACGTAAGATAGCCTCTTTATGCTCGACACTTGAAGATGGTTTCAGATAGTATGATACTAGTTATACCCTGAAGAGGAAAGAAATACATATGTTAGCATCAAACAGTATGGGGCTTCCGGGGTACTACAGCTTGATAAAGAACCCATGTTGTTTTCGTTGATTGTGATATAAAACTGGTACCAAAGATTGTCGTTATTGACATTAGTTAATTAATATGAGTTGAATCACAGCTATGGCCGTATTACAATGTGCCAGCACGCAACAGGGTGACAACCCCGCACTGGTACTTTTCTGGTAATAAAGATATCGTTTCTTTTGATAGATTGAAAACGATTATCACAACATCCTTGGCACAGTATTTGCCCTTTTTAGTTGTTTACTTATTTTGTTGTCTATTGTATGTTATGGTAGAGAAGATATGACGAATTTTTTTATATGTAAGACAGAGGAAATACGAACAAAGTGAATAAAATGGTTAGGAAAGAAATTATTTGCCGCACTCCTGTAATAAGTTGCCATGGCAATCTCGTTGCCAAGCATAACTGATGCCCAGAGATAATTTCCAAGAGGAAGATTGGGGTTGCATGTGTGGGGGAGGTCTTCTTGTCAAAGTGTGTATGATATTGAGTTTAGGCTATTAAGTTACAAATTTCCCCCGTCCCCTGGTTAAATTTGTTTAGACTAATTCCTAGTGATCTCTTTGCCAGACTGTTGGAATTGTGCAAGCGAATTCGTTATCAAAAGAGGACTCTTTCTCGCTTTTTCTCACCAGTGGTCATTTCCTTTTGGTTACTTGGATTCGAAAATACATCACCTCTCTTGCAAGTTATTTTTCCCATAAGGTCACATCCACTTTTTTATTTGTGCCATTGATGTGAGTTGTATTTTCTGATCCTCGCAGAATGGTTTGAGTATAGATCGACCTTGGGAAACAAAACACAATTGGAAATGGCATTGAGGGCCAATGTAACATGCGAGCTTAGAGTCGACTTTCTCTCGTAACGTTACTTTTATCATTAGTTACAGTCAACTCCTTGTACGTCGTCATTTTTTTTACAATCACGACCGACTTCAGCCATCATACATTATTTGACGTACGTTTTGTAGCTCAGTGTCTTCCTAAATTGGTCTGTTTGGTTATACAATGAATGATTTTAGTATGAAGTTTCATTCTACGAAGTTTGTTACCATTTACTTGGTTGGCCTTGACTTTTAAGGTATGAACGTTTCATGCGGCTTTAGTTGCTGTTGTTATCTTCTGCTTTCTACTTACTCTTATCCTTCGCTGTACACGTCACTGCATAATTACTGTAGAGTTCAAGTAGTCAAGTTATCTTTGATTAGGTTTGTCCAGATACAAAAATCCACCTCTTCGAATGATAGGTCCAAATTTTACCAAATATTCGTCTATCTGGTGAACAAGGGCCTTGCTAAGGCGTAGCTCCACGGAGAGAAAAATTTAGAATAAGAGCATTCTTGTGTTTTTATTCAAAAAACTGCAGTTAAATTCTCGCACAAACGATCGATAACATAATATTTGGATATAAATATCGAACCTTTTGTATTCTAACTATTCAACTTGTCATACTATCTGAATAATTGATCCGCTCGACTGGTTATTCAATACGAAAAATTTCACTATTCGTTCCATGGCTGGCTGGGACTAATCCTTAAATAACCAAATGGTTATTATTGGACATTTGGTGGACAGACGCGCCGTATGTTTGGCAGGAGATCTCATGTTATTTAAACCAGGTTTTAATGTCCCTTTACTATAATACTGTACGATAATAAACAGCGCCGAAGATTGATAAGAAACAAAAGTAGATACAACGTATAATTTTATATTCATATAAGAAGAAATTTTCTTATCGTCACTTATATAGTACGTTCAGAATGTATTTTAAATTACATTATTTAATTCTCGTTGCTTACGTCGATTCAACGACGTAACTGGGAACAAAGTACCTTTCGTATTCTCTATAATTAACCAGTTTCTATTTCGAATTATGTATTTGGCGCTAGTTTCTGCCTCTTAATATGTGTTTGAAACAAGAACTAAATGTAAAGACGGATTAAGAAATTTGTTTTACACGATCCCAGGCAGAGTGATCATAGTCTGTGACAAACGTTACGTCGTAAAAATCGAAGGACTCTGCTAAGCCAATTAAATCAATAGATATGTTTTGCTAATGCCAATAAATTACAATAATTATATGCTGCGGGGCTAATGTATAACAAATAGAATGTAAAACTCTCAGACACATTACCCAACCCGTTAACCTCTGTTACTGGTATCCAGTGTTCTTGCTGGGGTATTTCGTTTCAGTTGTCTCTTGTTGACATTGTCGAATCCAGTCAATCTAGAAGTGGCTGCCATCAGTTTTTAGACCACAAGACAACAAACAAAACCTGTTGATCCCTTGAGCTCCGAATTGACAAGTCGACTTGACGAAGTTTACCCGCTCCCCCTTTGTGCAGTCCTTTGTAAAAGGTGTCCAGAGAAATGTATAGACAAGGATTACTTGGTTTATTTGCGGGAGAACGAAGGGACCAGGCAAACCCTAAGGTTACTAGTGCGTTTTTAGAAGTCAGATACACTTCAACTGCACGGAAGCCTTATTTTATAGGGTGAGCCGGTGCGTTCAAAACATAACGATAAAGAACAGCTTCAGCCCTTGCTGTGTTCGATTTTGACGAAGAGCTCTTTGTTATGAGTCTCAAACTTAATTCAACCAGATAGGTTGATTATCATCAGGCATAATCGATCACAAGGCGACATTTGTAGTTTTCTGTCGCGAGGCAAGTACGGGAACGAGAGAAAGACAAAAAACGGAATGAAAGAGAGAAACCAAGGTCAGGCAATTGTAAGTAGCAAAAACTTGACAATAGATGAAAAAGGTAACGCTGGAGAATATCACACTAACAATATCACGGATTTTGGCTGGCATGACGCTATGTTGGGTTGAGAAATGGTTTGGCACAAAAATTGACAATGCTACAAGAGCAAACTGGTGCCATCATTCCTAGACC
>JANTCA010064343.1:0-16264 GCA_024741275.1 Chironex yamaguchii | reverse complement strand
GGATAATTGGCACAGCTAGATCGTCCTTTCATCTAACTGTATTTGAGTCTGTCTAGATTAAAACAACAAAACTAGTACTCTGTAGGCAGAAAGAGTTTTTTCACTTGGACTGTTTCAATAATGTTTTGTTTCTTTATTTTCTCGTTCTTTGTTTCCATTCTTGTATATGATTGGCTAGTTTTGGTACACGTTTCGTATAAATAGGTTGCCATATACATATACTTTCCTTTCCGACGTTTCATAATCTGAGGAGTGTCAGACAAAAGCTTTTAAGTATGATTTTACCGTAATGTCGCAAATTTTCAAGGTGAATTTGAAATGTGTTAAATTTTGATGTTCTTACTTTACCAGTGAAATAACTTCATGTACCGCCTTTGAAGGTACAGCAATAATGGATTAGCATTATCATGTTTTTGCTCTAGTGCAAATGGTTTGTTACCCGAGATCACTTTGTCTATTGCTCTATAGATCTGGAGAATATTTACTAGAAAACAAGCTTTTGTGTCGAACATGTTAGAATTTTTACACAGCTCTTCTCGTTAATTGTCATCTCGGCATTGAATGTTCCTGAACTTTGACACAACTTTGCATAGTTTTGAGAATAAACGAAGCCAATTCCATACGGGATCCGGGATGCCATTGGTGCTTTGAGATATGAATAGCCGATCGATGAGCTCAAGGAATTCAAGACCCATCGAAGAGGGTGTGTATTCAAACATATGGTGGGAAAGAAGTTTTGATCAGGCTTATGCTAGAGTCGTATGTAATCCACCAGCACTAAAAAAAAATATTTGATGTGATGGTGGGATGTTGTTGAAGGCAATTGCAAACAATGACATAAAATACTACTGATTGTCTTTTCAAGAAGGAAATTCTGCCGCTCTACGCCAAAAATTGACATAGCATAGAACCCAAATGAGTGATCATACTCTTGGTATATCCATTCACTCTTTAAAATAATAGTTGATTATGCTCACAAAAAAACGTATCCACTCGGGGTATAAGGGGTCTGTCACCTACCTTAAAAAATGTGATCCACCAAATCTGCACGAAAACGTAGCAAAGACATTAACAACGACTTATCAGGTCACAAATTAATATGTATGCTCTTGGAACCACATTATTATTCCCGTGCTACAAACGTTATTGCTATCCAAGCTAGTTTTTTATGAACTTTACCCCCAAAGTGCATTCTCAAGAAATTTATCAACGTTTTTGACGTCCTATAGTCAAATGAATCGACCGACGAGAACACAGTAATAAACAAACACGAGTTATTTCAGATATCAGCAGTATCAAAAGTCCTTGGGTTAGCTGTTAAGTTGAAGTTCTCTTTCCACGAAATACAGTTTGCTGTTAAGACGTCCACAAGTGTATGGGGAGGAGATTGGAAATAACTATTATTAACATGTCAGATATGTGTCTCTCAATTGTTTCCATAAACATAAAATTGGAGTAGTGTTAAAGGGAGCTAAAATGTTTTATGACTATCTATTGATGTAAAAAATAATGTAAAGACTTGAGAAGGATAAATTTTACCCAAGGTTTTTAAATGTTCAGAGTGTACTAAACTGGTGTAAAAGATCTTAACATTATTGGAATGTACAGTGGTGTTACTTTGTTTTATGCTAATCAATCAGAACTCAGACCGGCTGTCTTTTTAAAAGTTACATCCCAGAGAAGGATAAGCGATGTTAAAGCATTAGGGCAAAGCAATCGTATTTCAAATTTGCTAGTAACTGCCTTTGCTGACATCGTAATTAACAAGAAAATAACATATGGAATTTTTGTAGTTGTCTGACTCCCAAAGTCAACATTTGAGACCCATGTTAGGCTATCTGTATATTTCCATGACATAAATGTGTTTTTGCGTCTTACGCTGGATCAAAATGGCTTTGACGTGTAAGAGGCTTGAGCTCAGAGTCATGACCGATAATAGTCAGAGAATTGCGAAAAGGTGATGATCTCTAAATAAATTTGATAGCTGCCAAAGAAATGCAAAAAAAGTGCTTTCAAACAATTTCGAACTAGAGCTCTCTAAATGTGCACAGTGTACTAACCAAAATCATTCGTAATTGATGTCAGTATGATCATACTGTTATCAAGGATATGACAATATACTATGGGTACCGTACTACATGACATGACGCTAAGGAATTCAAATTCCGGAACAATGTAATGGCTTTGAACTGATAAGAATATAGGGTAGTGCACTGGTACCATAACAAGAGAAATTCTATCAAGCATGCAAGACTATGCTATGAGTAATGCGAAATGTCAGTTCACAATACCCTATGAGAAGGATGGCAACGCTATGCCAGTCATATTTTTGTGCAATTCAAGACAGTGTAATGAGAAATTTGTTACGGATATGATACCTTACTAAAAGTAATGTCCAGCTTATACTTGATGGTTAATATGTGCTTACATTTAACTGTAACCAAAGATCAAAAGCAAGAAAAATCAATCCACTCGGCTAAATCTTCTTGCAAATTGCTTAACAACAATATCTTAAAATATCAGCGAGCATGTCTGCTTCGCCTTTTGTGCACAGTAGAATTTATTGAAGGACAGTCCGTGCAACATGATTAAGCACATAATGACTGTAATCAATTGTGCAATACAAATGTTCCTGTAGAGCCAACCTGTCTTGGCATTATACAATTTGGCATAAGCAATGTCAATAAATACTAGCAAATGTGAATACCTAATAGGAGGGCGGTATATCCATTTAAAATTCCAGTCTGCTGTTATTCTATTCGACACAATAAAGTATGTCAACCAATTACGATAAGAAATATTGCCCAATTACTGCCATGAAGATATCACTTAATTGCACATTTCCGATTGCCTGTATCAAAACAGTGACTAGTCTGCTTTATCCTTACACGCTACATGTATTTCGTGGAAAAACTGTCTTTGAAAAGCAGACTTTGGCCTCTTTAAGCCCACATTTTATTACAGTATGCTTTTGCAAATCAGCAAAAACTTCTGTGTTAAAATCACGAATTGCGTTTGCAATGTTTTGGCATTAAGTTGCCAATCGACGCCAGAACTTAATTGGTCAATTTGACATAACAAACGCAATTTAGAATTACGTTTCTAATGCAGTTTACTTATTCTACTCAAGTCAGCCCAAAGCGAGATTTCTAGACACGTCTGCTTTCTCAAAACAGACGAGATTGTGTTACGTGGTAAGGTCTGGGATCTGGTGAGGTAGTATCCAGTCGCGAGCAAAGAATTCTTCTGCTTTCTATTGCAGTTATGAATCATTGCCTAAATTTTGCGATGGATATTGGTGTCTTATGCTTTGTCCATACTTGATTCATATACCAGTATCAAAACAATCTGAACTAGTAAAACTGGAGATATGTATTTTGATAAGATATGCAAATACATATTTAGACATAAGGGCATCCTGGCATATTGATAATCACTAAGAACATTGCAATGTAAGAAAGCTTGACTTCGAAAGATAGGTAGCGAGAAAATGTTTATGAAGCCTCAAGCTACGATAATAGGATTTAAAGTCAAGATACTATGGCAGCACTTTCCATCGTAAGAAGCGTGCCCTATATTTTTGGATTAAATTGGTGTAGAAGATCTTAATATTATTGGACTGGACATTGTTCTTACTTTTTTATGCAAATCAATCATAACTCAGACCGGCTGTCTTTTTAAATGTTACATCCCAGAGAATGATAAGCGTTGTTAAAGCAATAGGGCAAAGCATCGTATTCTAAATTTGCTAGTAACTGCCTTTGCTGACATCGTAGTTAACAAGAATACAATTTTTGCACAGGGAATTTGAACAAACTTATCAGCTGAAGTATAGTCAACAGTACCTCCAAACAAGGAAATAAGCCAAAGAAAGTTTTCTAGTTTTCTGACTTCCATAGTTAAAATTTTAAGAGTCATCATAGGCTTTCTTAATATTTACATGACATAAAAGTGTTTGTGCGTCTTATGCTGCCTCTAATTGTCCTTGACTTGTAAGAGGCTAAAGTTCTGCGTCATGACCGATAATAGTCAGGGAATTGCATATCTAATAAATATCGTTGATAGCTGCCAAGAAATGCAAAAAGAGTGCTTTCAAACTATTTCAAACCAAAGGTTTGTAAGTATTCACAGTGTACTAATCAAAATGTTTTGTAATTGATATCAGTATGATTATTTTTTTATCAAGTATATGACAATATACTATGGGTACCGTACTACATGACCTGACAATAAAGAATTAGAATTACGGAACGCTATGGCAATTATGTTATTGGGCAGCCAGAAATAGTGTAAGATGAATTTTGCAACGATAGGACACTTACTGAAATTAATGTCCAGCTCATACTTGATGGTTAAATATATGCTTACCTTCAAGTGCAAGCAACGCAAAAAGTTGTTTAAATTAATCTCAAGTTTTGCTAAATCTTCTTGCAAATTGCTTAACAACAATAACTTAAAATATCAGCCAGCATGTCTGCTTTGCCTTTTGTGCACAATAAAATTTATTGAAGGACAGTCCGTGCAACATGATTAAGCACATAATGACTGTAATCAATTGTGCAATACAAATGTTCCTGTAGAGCCAACCTGTCTTGGCATTATACAATTTGGCATAAGCAATGTCAATAAATACTAGCAAATGTGAATACCTAATAGGAGGGCGGTATATCCATTTAAAATTCCAGTCTGCTGTTATTCTATTCGACACAATAAAGTATGTCAACCAATTACGATAAGAAATATTGCCCAATTACTGCCATGAAGATATCACTTAATTGCACATTTCCGATTGCCTGTATCAAAACAGTGACTAGTCTGCTTTATCCTTACACGCTACATGTATTTCGTGGAAAAACTGTCTTTGAAAAGCAGACTTTGGCCTCTTTAAGCCCACATTTTATTACAGTATGCTTTTGCAAATCAGCAAAAACTTCTGTGTTAAAATCACGAATTGCGTTTGCAATGTTTTGGCATTAAGTTGCCAATCGACGCCAGAACTTAATTGGTCAATTTGACATAACAAACGCAATTTAGAATTACGTTTCTAATGCAGTTTACTTATTCTACTCAAGTCAGCCCAAAGCGAGATTTCTAGACACGTCTGCTTTCTCAAAACAGACGAGATTGTGTTACGTGGTAAGGTCTGGGATCTGGTGAGGTAGTATCCAGTCGCGAGCAAAGAATTCTTCTGCTTTCTATTGCAGTTATGAATCATTGCCTAAATTTTGCGATGGATATTGGTGTCTTATGCTTTGTCCATACTTGATTCATATACCAGTATCAAAACAATCTGAGCTAGTGAATCAGAAGTTATATTTAGACATTATGGCGTCCATTGTTCTTCATGGACATTAAAATGTTTGTCCTGTTTCATACGTTTGACTTTGAATGGGGACTGGGTAAACATTTTTTGATACCTCTGTTCAATTGTTCAAATTCATTTTTAGTGACAGCATCAGACTTATCTTCTTTGTTTCTGCGTTAACCGTTTTTCCCATCAGGCTACATTCAAGCATAGTGTTCTCTGCTCCGGGATCGGCATCAGGATCTGGGTCAAGCACTGTAGGCTCCGTAGTCTTAAATCTTTGATAGTCTGCTGCACTTTTTGTCTCCATTCCCACTGGCTTCAACTGTAGCTGTGTTGCAAGGTTGGTGCATATATATCAGCTGCTTGCTCCACTGTCCACCATAACAATTGCCGGTATTCCATTTATTCTGGCCACAAGTGTTGCATGAAGGGTAGTACTGATATCTAAAGCTCTCTTAACGATCTCTGATTGCTGGTTCCCGTTCTCTTCTCTATCCATACATGTTGTATTGCATAAGGAGAGCGTGGTATCTCTTCTTGGTACCAACCGCTTCACTAACAGACAACGGATTTCTGTCAATATATTTCTCCAGATTTTCAAGACGTTATTGTAGATCCCAGTTTTTCCAGTTATCGTCCTCTTAAATCAGAGTTTACTTTGCGGGTCCTAGCTTATCCAATGCAAAGCATTGCATAACCATTAACTAACCAATTGCTGAAGCTGACGTTATTTGCTTAAAATTCCATCATTTCAGCAAGCTAGAAAAAACTAGAAAGTCCCAGTGGGTTCTTTTGAGAAAGGAAGTTAGGGTGATTTCTGACACCTCATACTTCGATGTTACAATTTAAAGTCGATATACTGTGGCAACACTTTCCCTCATAAGAAACGTTTAACTCCTATACAAGATGTCAACATTCTTGGAAAGGACAGTTTGTTACTTTATTTTATATAAATCAATTAGAACTCAGACGGGCTGTTTTCTTAGATGTTACATCCCAGAGAATGATGTGCTATACTGAAGTCTGAGGGAAAACCAATAGGATTTTTGACTTGACAATAAGGAAATAAATTTGCGGAACCATATGATGGCAGTGCATTGATAAGCATAAATGGGAGTTGATTGATACCATTAAAAGAAAAATACTATGAAGCATACGAGACTGTACTATGAGCAACGCAATACGTCAGTACACAATAGGCCATTCAAAAGGTGATGATCTCTAAATAAATTTGATAGCTGCCAAAGAAATGCAAAAAAAGTGCTTTCAAACAATTTCGAACCAGAGCTTTCTAAATGTGCACAGTGTACTAACCAAAATCATTCGTAATTGATGTCAGTATGATCATACTGTTATCAAGGATATGATAATATACTATGGGTACCGTACTACATGACATGACGCTAAGGAATTCAAATTACGGAACAATGTAATGGCTTTGAACTGATAAGAATATAGGGTAGTGCACTGGTACCATTACAAGAGAAATTCTATTAAGCATGCAAGACTATGCTATGAGCAATGCGAAACGTCAGTTCACAATACCCTATGAGAAGGATGGCAACGCTATGACAGTCATATTACTGTGCAACTCAAAATAGTGTAATGAGAAATTTGTCATGGATATGACACTGTAATACAGGACATGACAGTAAGTAATAAAAGGTACGGATTCGTTCGAAGGTAGTGCTTTTAAAGCCTAGATAGAAGATTGTGATACGACAACAATCATGTTATTATGTAATTAAAATTTGCAGATTGGGACAAAGTTGAAAGTTATGAAGCAGCATTGTAATCACTGCAATACAGGACTTTACTATAAGGCAATAAACGGATAGTGGTATGACATTACTAAGACAACGAGATCCGATGATGACACTACGACATAGACATTATAAAATTACTCTTTACCAAAACGGATGAAAATGTCAGATGCTTAGACAGACACTGATTTCAACAGCATTATTGGAGTTAGACGTAGATAATGGTAGAATGGAATTTGCAATTTAATAAGACGTGGATATAAACTATTAGAGAATGAAAGTTAAAATCAAGCATTGATAAAACAATTCACGCCCTGAACAGTCGCAAATTTTATGATGATAATTACAGTATAATATTTATTTCATATATGTGAATACTTGGAGGACTTCAATGCAATTAAAGTTAATAATTGATAGGTTTGGTTTCAATAATACATGATATAAAATACTAATTTGTTTTTTTATGTATCAGTTACACGAAACTGTACTAAAAAATGGATTTCTTATGATGGAAACCCAATCTCCCTATTTTGGTAATTGACAGATCAAAGATCCGTTGTGCATATGAAAGTGCATGGAAATGCAGGTCACAGAAAGATGTGTCACAAAAAAGATGTTTATCATAATTTCCATAATTCAACCAGAGTAAAGCAAATCATGGCATCTTTTTCAAAAACCACTATGTTAGAACTTAGTAACAATACTGGTATAGGCTATTAGCTGTTTTGCAAAAGTTTTGTCGCATGTACTCGTTAAAAAATTACAAAATCTCTAGACGTACATCCCGATCTTGCATCGATGCCTTGTGATAATAGCAAAGTGATTGCATGGAATTTTTCATTCAACAAAAAGGGTTCCAAAAGACTCGTTTTGAATACTAAGTTTTGAATACTCGTTTTCAATTATAAGCTTTTGTCAATGATTTTGCGCTGAGGTCAAAAGCCGTACAACGTAACACTTTAATATGCATAAAAATGAAAGCTTACAATTCTATGCTTGAAATTTTTTGGGTCGCTTGCCAATACATCAACCTTCATAAAAATTGCTGTATGTGAAAGTCTTGTCATAATTACTGTTAATGTTAGCGTTCCATAAAGGATACTCGTCAATAGGTCACTCATCGTGTAACCTGTAACTGCAGATCTACTGCCAGTTACGTAGAGGTTATTACCAGGACCGCCTTAATTTTCTTCTACAATTATACCTTGAATTTGATTGTTGTGGTTAAATTGATGAGTATTAAAAAGAAAACAGTAAGTGAGAAATACCTCTTTACTTATAGCCTTTTGTTGCTATAGAGACAACACAGCTGGCTAACGTCTTTTTCTGTAAATTGTTTCTATATACTGCAATGTTGTTGTCCATATCACATCAATGCTGTATTCTTTATGAGGAAAAACCAAAAACGCAATTTGGGCGATAGTTGTCGACGTCAGTATGTAATTGACATGATGCTTAGTTAACAAAGTTTTTTAATGACAAACTCTTTTAAGCTGTCGTTTACATTCTTTTTTAATGCGTTAGACATGATGAAGTTGAAATTTTCTCGTTGACAAAAGCTGGAGAAGCATTTTGCTCTAGTCTCGTTTGTTCAATGCCTAAAATTGGTCATAAACTTTGTTCGTGGATCACCAAAGGTGTGGCACGCATTATTCACCAGCGTCATTATTTTACTTTAGACACTCTTTGTGTAGCCTTGTCTGGTTACTCTGTTTATATGGGCACACATCCTATTTCAGTCTTGTATGTTTAATGTCTAAAGCAGAGCACAAATGATGTTTAAGTCTCGTCTGCTCACTATTTTAGATCATGCTTATGTC
Organism: Chironex yamaguchii; assembly: GCA_024741275.1. Lineage (NCBI taxonomy): Eukaryota > Metazoa > Cnidaria > Cubozoa > Chirodropida > Chirodropidae > Chironex > Chironex yamaguchii. The sequence continues at coordinate 7,373 of JANTCA010064343.1, read as the reverse complement.
TGCTCTTGTTTATTCGCTTACTAAACCAGTGCACACGTCCTGGTCTAGTCTTATTTATTTACTTCGTTAGATTTCACACAGAATCTGTTTCAGTCCCATCTGCCAACTGACTAAGCCGGGGACACATCTCGTGTAAGTCTTACCTTGTTGCTCTGAAAAGGTGCACACAAATGCTGGCTAAGTCCAACTCGTACAGTTTGAAGGCCTCTTGGTCCAGTCTCATCAGCCTGCTGCCCAATATTGCCGTAAGATCCCTTTTATGTTTATTGTGTTCACTGTCGAATACTGAGAATTGCTATTCAAATTGATTGAAAGGTTCTCTTAGTAAATACTAATAAAACGGTGTGTATGGTTTTGAGTGAGAAAGACAATTCTAGCATGCAAGCCATTCATTGAGGGGTAAGGAATAAAGTAATTTAGAGGCTTCAGACACCTCAATAGTATAATTACTTAAAATTGTAGGTATGACGGTGTGATGAGGAGATCAAAGCAAGGATTCCTTCGAAGAAAGAAACCTTACAGAGGCTAAAAAGTATATATATATATTCAGTTTTCGGAAGAATTATTCGAAACGTTATTTCAGCAAGTGCATGAAGACAAATGAAAACGTAAGTGTCTTGTCTACTTTGTCTAATATATGGCTTTGTATGCTGGTCAATATCACCTACAATGGGAAAGAATCTAGAGGCATCAGAAATGGAGTTTCTGAGAAGAATCATTGACATAATGTGAATGGCATGAGTGTCAAATAAAGAATATCTTCCGGAGAAAGCAGGAAAGTCTTGAAAACTGCTTCACGTTTTTACAGTTTCTGCTTCATTTGCTCACAGCCAAAGTTCGAGCTCACATCCTCTTTCAGTCACGCATGCATATTTAGTCTCTTTGAAGTGTTAAAGATAAAGCTTGCATCAAATTCTACTTTCATTGGTCCACTGTCCAGAGCTCTACCTTACCCTGTTCTAGTATTAACTGTCTACTGCCGAGAGGTAGAAACGCATTGTGTTCAGTTTCGCTTGTTTACTTTCTGAACCTTTTGCACGCATTTAATTGCTGTTTCAACAGTAAAAGATGGACACAAAATCAGTTATAGTTGCCCTTGCTTACTACTTAAGGTTAGACAGGTAACCTTCAGCGCGTATCTTGTCCCAGTCTCTTCTGTTACTGCCTAAAGTGAAGCACGCTCCTTGTTCCTGTCACTGTTTTTCGCTACCTACAATTGGGCTCTAACTTCGTTCAGTCTTTGTCTGTTATCTATTTTAAGTTGAGCACGCTCCTTGTTCCTGTCACTGTTTTGTGCTACTTACAGTTGGGCTCTAACTTCGTTCAGTTTTTCTCTATTATCTATTTTAAGTTGAGCACGCTCCTTGTTCCTGTCACTGTTTTGCGCTACCTACAATTGGGCTCTAACTTCGTTCAGTCTTTGTCTGTTATCTATTTTAAGTTGAGCACGCATTCTTGTTCCTGTCACTGTTTTGTGCTACTTACAGTTGGGCTCTAACTTCGTTCAGTTTTTGTCTATTATCTATTTTAAGTTGAGCACGCTCCTTGTTCCTGTCACTGTTTTGCGCTGCCTACAATTGGGCTCTAACTTCGTTCAGTCTTTGTCTGTTATCTATTTTAAGTTGAGCACGCATCCTCATCCGGCCGCGTCTGTTAACTGCTTAAACGTAGGGCAGGGATCCTCTTTGAATTTCGTATGATTATTGCCTATTGCTGGGCATAATCCTTGCTCTAGGCTCATGTGTCCATTGCCTTGATGTTTAGGGATACATTTACTCACTGCGTAATGGTGTACATAGATTCCCTTTTACTGTAATTGGCTCACTGCCTTCAGTTGAGCACGTATCGTCTTACAGTCTCACGCGTTAAGTATAGTTACTCGAATTTTCTTCATACGTCATCAAGTCAGTGTCCAAAGGTGGGCCGACATCTTGTTTCCATCTCAACTGCTTACTGCTAAACAACTTGCATAGCTTCACGTCAAGTCTCAACTCTCACTATATTAAATTAAAAAACTATCCTATACCACTTCCATGGTCTTCTGCTTAATATTTATCATAAATTTCATTACAATATCTCATTTGTCTACTGCCTCAACAGAGGACAAACTCTCTTTTGGTTTCATCTGTTAACTACCTTAATCTTGGCACGCATTCTATTATATTCTCATATGTTCAAGACCAAAATCTGAAAACTCATTCAGTTTCAGTCTTATCCGTCAAACTCTAGGCAAGCGTCGTGTTTTATTTTCATCTGTTAAATTCCATAGGCTTACAGGAATCCTGCTTGAGACGCATCTGCTATCTTCGTGACATTCAGCGTAGATCCTCTTCTAGAGTCAAGTGTTCATTGCCTAAAGATAACCATGCATCTTGTTCACGTCCCAACTGTCCACATTGAAGTCAAAGTATCAGTATTGGTACCAAGGTATGACAAGCACAAACCGAGACGAGTTAAGTTGAACTACGTCTCATGATACCTTTGGTGAGATAACAAATTTACCTATTTAGAACATTCGAACATCGTTCCAGCAAAACTTCAATAGAGAAGCAAGTTGCATTTAAACAAGTATGGTAATGAGATTTTTGCTGACAATCTATGAAATGCCATTATGGAATTCTGACTTATTGATGTTGATAATAATGCATCAGAAGAAGTGGTAGGCGTAACTGCTAATCACCATTTAACTCCCTGCACATCATTACCAGCAAAGGAATCAACTGCCTTACACCCGGCAGATGATTCCACCGACTGCCGTATTGGTACAAAGCTAGGGTTTGGGAAGGGCATCGTCATAGCTTCCCTCAATGTCATCACATCGATGAAATAAGGCTTCTCCTCCACGAGGAAAATGTCGGTCTTTTAGCGCTGAATGAAACTAAGATAGATTTCGACTTCTCGAGTGAGCTTCTGGCGATTGAAGGTTACAGGTGTGACAGACTCGAAAGTAGCCATAGAGGATAGGTTTCTATATAAGAGACACTTTTGAAGTAGATGCACAGGATAATATTCCTGCTTGTAATCTTGAGAGGTTAGGCCTGTCCAGGCTAAGCCTTTTCTAGTTGTCCCTTGGTCCCTTCGATGACTAAGAAGACGTTTTCAGCTATCTAGAGTCCGAGGAAAAAAAGAACATCTTATTAGGTGATACAAAAGATGACCTTAGCTCTAATTTGAATCCCTTAGAGTGCCCAAATTGTGATTTTCAAAACTAAATATATGCACTAAATATATTTTGGATTTCTATAACTATTTTGAGCCAAAGCAAGTTAATAATGAGTCTGCCAGAGGACAGTCGATACTGCCACTTCGATTCATCATGTGGCAGTCAGCGACCTTTCAAATGTTGTTGAATCTGGCGTTATAAAAACATGCATTAGCGATCATTATTTGGTATACGTGACACATAAGTTTCAGGGATCTATCAAAGTCAACCTTAAAGCAATAATATCTAGAACGATTAACAATTTTGACAAGGACCTATTTTTAATTGACCTTGCCAAAACTGACTGGACTGGCATTTTATTCAACAGCGAGGAGCTGGATAATGCAGTTCGTTTGTGGACTAACCAGTCTTCCATCACTGACAAGCATACCGCCTTCAGAGAACGTACAGTCACTGAGCATTTCAGTCCTTGGATTACTCCTGATCTGAAGCAGGTTTTCAGGACACAACACAAATTGAAAGTTGGTGCAGTAAGGGCAAAATCTTAGCTACTTATGAGTGCCTACAGACAAATGCGATGCAAGCCAAATAATTTGAACTATAAAATGAAAAGAAGATATTTTTCGAACAAGATTCAGTCTTGTGCTGGGGACACGAAGGAAAAGTGGAAGGCTATAAACCAGTTGGTGAATAAAAAGTCCAAAACTACAGAAATTTTGACAATTAATGACAGTGAAGATACAACTACTAACCCCCAAGTAATTGCTGACACCATGAACAATTCTTACTGCAATGTTGGTAAGAATCTTAGCCAAAATATACCTAACAAAGAAAACGCTCTCGTAAATAGTGATTGTGGTGAAAGAAAGGCTGATTCTACATTTTTCTGAAGAGGTTTTAAAAGCATGCTCTAAGATAAAAAAAGTTAAGTGGATCTGGCACTAATCACATTTCTTGTCACTTTCTTAAAGTAGGTACGGAGGTTTTGGCTCTTTCACTTGCCCAATTCTTTACGATGTCTGTGTCCGTCGGTTGCTTCCCTGACAACTGGAAGTCTGCTAACGTATCTCCAATTTTTAAGGAAGGCTCAAAAGATAATACGTCGAGCTATAGGCCTATAACGGTGCCACCTGTTGTCTCTCGTTTATTCACAAAGCTTGTCTATAGCCAACTATACGATTACCTTGACAAATACAACCTGAATTTCTCCGATAAGTCTGGTTTTTTGGGCCCTTCTTTCGGTTCTCACGTCTCTGTTAAAATGCAATAATGACTGGTGCTTAAACATTGATACAGTTAAATACAGGATTGTTGTTTACATAGACCTCGAGAGAGCTTTTGACACAGTTAATCATGATATTCTATTAAGAAAGCTCCACTTCTGTGGCTTAAAAGGAAAAGAAATTAACTAGTTTGGCTCGTATCTCGTCAATAGACGACAATGCTGTATATTAAAAGGGTCAGTTTTAGCTATAAACAGTATTACTTTTGATGTACCACAAGGTTCATGTCTAGGACCACTTCTCTTCCTTGTCTACATTAATAATCTTTCTTGTTGTTTGAAAAATTCTTTGTATCCATGTATGTTTATGACACAAGCATTATCTATGCTTCTGAATATGTTTCAGAAATTAATCAGGCAGTTAATGCTGACAGAAGCTTTAAAAGGATGACTTGAAGGAAATAAGTTGTCTTTAAAACGCAGCTAAGACTGAAGCAATGATCATTGAGAGTAATGGAAAGCTGCGAAAAATTGACTTTGTTGATTCAGTTAAACAACACTTTAAGATTGGTTCGAAGGATATCAAGATGGTTAAGGAGGTCAAATACCTTGGTGTTCAAGATAACCATCAACTGAAATGGACATGTCAGTTGGCCGTAGGAACTATTAAGATCTCTGGAGGTATTGGTTACATGTCAGTCGTATACAAAACGGACAAATATACCATAGACAAAATCATGTTGCCATTTACTTCCGCCATTGCCTAGTCCCAGGTCCAGGATAAGAAAAGCGGAGAGTTGAGAGAGAAATGTGTGGAAAGCTCTCCTGTAAAAGCAAGTCTCCTCGAGGATGGCAGTGGTTCTGAAATCATATCTGTTGTGATAGAAAAACACAGTTTACTGAGTGGAGATCATTGGGCATCACGATAATCACACCCGGATTCTCAGATTTGCAGGACTTTCCCTAACATCTGATGCTGTGTGATAGCAGCAACAACGTCTCGGTACATAATAAAAGCCAAATGTCATCTATTTGAAATCTGGATGATCAACATTATACTCCAAAGTCACTGTCCTTTGCTTAGGTTGCAGACGAGATCTTAAACCTTTGACAGAAAAACTTATTTTGACATATTCAAGTCTTTGAATGACATTTATAGTTCAACTGTTAGTTGCTCCAAAGGTTTTACATAGATGACCGAGTTGCGATTTGCTGTAGGTTGTGACAGAATGGAAGATGCTTGGTAATAGCGGTGGAATTGATGTAGCCAAAGAGATATAGATGCAAAGTAACTTGTGTTCTCTTCAAATTGGATGTAGGAAAACTTCCTTTCTTTCATTTACTTGTAACAGATGATTTTTTGATTAGCAACTTAACCAAATTTCTACAACATTAAATGATATTATGACTATATATTTATATATTATAATTGGACAAATACTAAACAAAATATATATTTTCATTATATTCAAATGGCAATGACACTTGTATATCACTCGTGTCTTATTTCTTCTGAAAGATGGTACCGATCACTACCTAATGCTGGGTTAATCTTGTCTCTTTCTTCTGACCTACAGGACGAGAGGTGTACTTTAGGATTCACTGCCTTGTACTACAGCGTCCGTGGATGCATTTGAGCTTCGATGTCTATTTCGTTTCTCGCAGCTATATCATTTATATCATTAGTATTGGCGTAGTTTCAAGTCCTACTTTGTTTTTCACCATTAGCCAAATTCAAATCCAAAACAGCTTAAGTTTGAATAGCCATTTTTGAAACCTGTATATCAAATAAAAAGTCAACGCAGTCTACTGGAGAAAATCGACGGTCGTCAGTTTTGATTGGCTTAAAAAAGATAATGATCTTAAACACAACTGATAATAATAAAGGCAGTTACGTCTCTGTGCAGCTCTGCGATCTCGTCTCAAAAACCTTTTTAAGCAGAAATTTTATCGGAAATATCTGAAAGTACTGGCAACATAAAGTTTGGGGTTCTTTTTCCGTATTTTATGAAGTCATTTGTAAAATAACCTTAACTATTCTTTGTTGTGATTATTTTAATAAATTTTTGGCACTGATCCTGTTTGGGGGCACAATCTGAAAGCAACACGGTCAAACTCCATAGAATCGTGACGTCGCGTTTGAGTTAAACAGTCGTGAAGTCCCAAGATGTTGACATTTTTTCACATCTTGTTAATTAGATTGTCGTCCAGAAATATAGTACTAATTCAATCATGCTAATTTTGTTAAAACCTTAATTTGACCAGTAGTATGCGGTTTGTCTTAAACAGTATCGTTCTCTTACGGCGTTTGACTAGCTCAGTGCACTACGGTCAGTTGACCTAGCAAAGAATATAGCATTGGGTTTTGAAATTCGACGTTGCTCAGAATTTTCCACGAACAGTTTTCCCTCCAAGCTTGAGAATACATGTTTTTAACGTATATGCTGTATCAGACAACAACATTAATATTTCACGGCTATTTGAAACGTAGTCTTGGTAAGTGCGGTTTATGCGTGAAAGTGATTGAGTGGTTTTAGATGAAGCATTGGTTACTTTGGCACTCCTAGCACACTTTTCAAGCAATGCAGAAAATTCTTTTTATTCTAAAGCAGTTAGGTCGATATTAGCAGAAAAACATAGCATTACTTGGTTTTAACTAAAGCGTGCATGAGCAACGTATTAAACGTTTTAGATTACATCCCCTGCTTTAGAAAGATATCTTTCGCCTGAAATGACATTAGGCTTTTAAAGTTAATAACAAGTCATGTTCTTGGAAAAATTTCCTCGTGTGCCACTTTCAATAGCCTTGCTAGGGTGAGCAGCTGAAATTAAAATTTTCAAATGGATACTAACAGAAAATTGCTGGGAGTGATTAAAGCTTATCGCGTAAGGGCCTTAAGCCTGTTCTAGGCTATCTATCTATCTATCTATCCATCCATCCATCCATCCATCCATCCATCTATCTATCTATCTATCTATCTATCTATC
>JANTCA010064321.1:0-16268 GCA_024741275.1 Chironex yamaguchii | reverse complement strand
CTTGCCATCTGCCTCTACCATTGTTCTGTAGCAAAAGTTCTACTCGCATCAGGTGTGCACCTGCTGCACTTGTCACCCCAACCTTTCAATCAGTACCCTTTGGAAAATTTGGTAAAACATCAACAGATTTCATCAATATGCTAAAGGATTTAGGATACGACTATAATGCAAAGAAATACATTGTCACAAAAATTATGAACGTTTCCATACGAACTAGGTATTACATATTTTGTTTAGGAACTACGGACACCCAGAACGTATGAAATTTTAGCAAAGTAATTGTAATTCTTACAAATATTGTGTTACTCAAGTTTATTTTTCCATGTGAAAGATTCATTCCAAGTTGTGTGTTAGGCAATTGTATTTTAACATCATAAGGAAAATAATGCTTAACAACATTTTGCAACTGCTTTGCATTCTTGGGCATATAATACTTGGGCATATAATACTTGGGCATATAATATTTGGGCATTACAATTACCAAATATTTTGTGCCATTCCTCCATTTCATGGTTTTAGATGCTGTTGCATTATTACGAAGGTGCAAATGATACCTTTTCTTAATGTCAAAGACAGTACAATGAGCATTAACAAGCTTTGCTGACTTTTGCAAAAACTTAATTGGGCTACATTTTCAGTAGCAGCTTACCATGTACTAAACATATGCCCTGTTTGAAGAGTTGTACTAACAATGCATCATGCAATATTACCTTGTGTTTCTTCTGTTGCACTTACTAGTTCAACACATGCATCTCCTTTTTGTCAAAGTGAGATTGTTTGCCAATACTATGAAGTCCTCATTAAACGTGATAAACTTGAATTGATCATTGATGATATGGTTCATGCACCATAATCCACCAGCAGATATTTGTAACATTCACATAGTCCCTTGTGTCCAAACCAACTCTGTAAACTGCATTTCTCCTTCCTTAGTTTCATCAGAAGCCATGGATTTTTTCAAATCTGTGAAGAAGTTTTAAATATAAGTTTAAAATAGCAGTCAATAAACTGTCATTGATTTCTTCTCTAGAATTTCTTAATAAGATAGCAGCTTTCTTGGCCTGACTAGCATACCTAATATAATTTTCCCCAGTGCTTGTTTTCAATTTTGTCAACTCTATATACAAACTAGCTATCCATAGTTTTCGCAGCATATATATTTCTCATGCAAGATCTAAATACTGCACAAGTAGTTTTTGGTATTTCTGGTGATTAAGAGAAGGTTTTTGGTGTCCAAAAATTGCACTAAAAAATGTCTGCATTGTTCTTTGTCAATGATTCTGATTCTTTGGCAAGAACACAATTAATGACAGTGACAAACTTTTGTGCTTGAAGATAGCCCAAGAATTTTACTTCCCACTGTTCATAGTTACCTTTATCAGCATCGAAGATTGTGCATGACCTGGGCCAATAACCTGTAGACATTGTTAGGACTTATCCTTATTATGATAATCTCCATTTTATTTACAAGATGTACATTTTGATGGTAGAAGTACATCAGGGAAAGCGACAAATATAATAAAACATAAACATGCACACAGACAGCGAACGCACATTTTCCGATTCATATATGATAGGAAGATTATATTCCAAGAATAACTTAACCATGTGCTACATTTGTATCTTATTCCTTGTCTCTATTTTTTAGGCCTCAGTTCAAGGTCCTACATATTTAGATGATAGTGTTGAGGAGATAGGTGATGTAAGTTCTATTTAGTGGCTTAATATAATTTAAAAGCATTATAAGTATTTTTATAATTGTTTACGTTTGTAACTCACCTTAGTCCTGATTATGCCCGCTTGGCCCTAAGACTAGAGCCATCAAGTTGCTGGGACAGAGGAAGGCTGTGGGATGGTATCCATAGATGCAAGCTGTGGAGTTAGAAATACTGCTCTGAAGGGACTCGGGGATGGGCTAAAAGCACTGCAAGAAGAAGTATTCAACCTTTTCTGTAAGTGGACAACTTTAAAACAAGGCTGCTAGGAAACAACACTCAATCAGCGAATGTGGTAGAGTGTCATGAGTGACATTCGTGATGACTAGCTGCTGAATCGTGGTTGTAAAGAAGGATTTAGTCAGTCAGTCAATCCGTTTAGCTGTATACTAATTAATAGTGAGGATATGTGCTTATTTATGGGCAGTATGTTGTCCTTCATCTCCCTTCTCTCGTCAGTCGTAATTTAGTGTTCTCATGTGAGAAAAGGCATCACATATACATTTCAATAATAATTAACATGTTGCATTAGGAACCCTGGTTTTGATCATCATCAACTTGATCTTTCATTCAATGTTGCATGCGTCAAATTTACTTTTTGTGATATGTAATTTTTTTTTCTTGGATAATATTGACAAATGTATATTAAATACATAGAATGAAGGAAGCATGCTTGAGGCACTTCAGACTAGAAGGGAACAAAGACAGCGAGAGGTAATTCACAAAGTATCCACCATTTCTGTTATATGTGGTTGAATTTATGCTGTATATAATGTATTAATAGTTATTTTTAGCTCTGTAGTTATGTTCCTTCTAATTCACACATATTATTCCAAGTATGCAGAAAAGAGTTTTAATGGACATAAGATTTAAAGTTATTTTCTGACAGTTTTCTGATAGGCATAAATATTTGGTATTGTGTACCTGTTGTTCATTATTCTGTTTGATAAAAGATTATTTGTTATTTTGTAAATAAATGCTAATATCCTAGTGGATGTCAAATACTGCCCAGTAGGTAATTACATATTTCACGCCAAAAATATTCTTTTCCTGCATGAAGTTGTTATTTATCAACATAAAATGATATGAACACTTCTTTTAGACTCAATCACAGTGATTTAGTACTTTAAAGGACGAATTGTTAATCATTATGAAGAGGTATAAGGTGCTCCATGCTTCTGGAAAATGTGATTATTGCTTGCATCAATATAACTCCGCGCTGTTCTTATTGTTTCTCTGAAGATTCATCATCAATGTCTGTGGAAACAGGTAAGGCATCCGCTGTAACATCTATCACTTGACAGAATGAAGCTATGGTGACCTTTGACTGGGATCCAACACTAGAACCATGAAGGATGACGTCTTTATTATGAAATAGACTAAACACCTTTTTAATCATTAATTGGGCTTGAATTTTATTGCTTAAATTCTCTAATTAATATTATAAAATTAATATTATTTTGCAAGACAAGCCCAAGGAATTATTTTATACTTGGTATATACTTAGGATCTCCATTTTAAAAGAACCCATAGCATGAACCTCTCAAGGTATTATGCACACACAAGTGGATGCATCTGATTGGGGGACCCTAACACATTTACAGACTGTGTAGCATGCATGATAGGTCAATTGGTCAGGACATAATAATCAGCCATGTAAAATAAATTAGTAATGAAAATATCATCTCCAATACAACTGTATATCTGAATTTGTGTGTATCCATTTTTATGTATGCTAGACAAATAATCCATGTAATACTATGAATGTTATATCTTTGGATTTAAGAAAAGTATGCTTTGATGTATGAAAGGATTGCAAGCATCCAAGATATATATGAAGCCATGTAAACACTGCAGGTTCAAGATTTCAGCTGTGGTAGTCTTTCTCATTTTAAGCTGCTGCTGTTGGCATCCTTCTGGATCGCGAGACAATGGATGTTTGCACCGTGGATCAGTTTCTGTTGGCGTGGCAGCGTCTGCTATGGCTGAACAGGCCTATTATGGACCGGAAGAATTTGTTACAGTTGCTGCAGGTGAAACTGGCATCGGATTCTGACGGCACAGATACTGCTCTCTATCACCTGCTCTCTCTTTTCCGTTCCCACTGCTCTGGTCTCCTTCTCTCGCACACCTCGACGGTGGTCGTGACAGTTCGTCTCCAGGCGCCACAGTCCGCAGCTGGACGCCCAGATGGAAGTTGGCAGCCTTCACGTCACACTTGCAGACATCCTTGAAGCGAAGGACCGGCCTGCCGACGGGTCTGGAGCCAAGGCAGAGCTCGCCATACAGAATGTCCTTTGGGATCCGGCCGTCCTGATATACGTATGATGTGACCAAGCCAGCAATGAAATCATTGGGAGAGGAGGGCAAACATACTAGGTAATTTCGCTTGTAAAAGTACCTCCTTGTTGGGAACACAGATGTTTTTACCGATGCATATGCAGGAAGTACTGCTGACATCTTGGCCCTGGAAGTTGGTCTTTTTTATGCTGATGCTCAGACCAAACTCGTCACATGCCTGCGCCAGACGGGTGACAAGGCATTGTAGGGCATCCTCGTCGTGTGCAGTCAGGGCAGTATCGTCCGCAAACAACATTTCTGTGCGGAGAACTCTGCATACCTTGGTCTTTGCATGGAGGTGAGCGAGGTTGAACAGGCTCCCATCACGTTTTGTGTGGATGAAGACGCCATTCTCGGACTGATCGAAGGCACACTGCAGCAGCAGGGAGAAAAAGATACCAAAGAGTGTCGGAGTGGGGACACATCCTTGCTTCACGCCATGGCGGATCGGGAAGGGTTCTGAGGATGATCTATCATACTGGACGGTGCCTCTCGTGTCTTAGTGGAAGGAGACTATCATTTTCAAGAGACTGATGGCGACATCCGATTCTGTGCAGTAGGGTGAAGAGGTCACTCTTGCTAACCAAGTCAAATGCTTTCGTAAGATCTATCAAGGCGATGTAGAGTGGCTGACGCTGTTCACGGCACTTCTTCTGTAGCTGTCTCAAGGTAGACGTATTCTGCAAGTGCCTGTAGTCTGTGCGGGACCACGCAGGCGAAAACCTTGCTGACATTGCTGAGAAGGGAGATTCCACAGTAATTGTTGCAATCACTGCGGTCTCCCTTGTTTTTGTACAAGGTTGTAATGTCGGAGTCCCTCATGTCCTGTGGTACTATTCCTTCCTCCCAGCACTGCAGCAACAGCTGCTGGAGGTGGTCAGGGAGTATTGCCCTTTTACTGGCCTTAAGGATCTCAGGTGGAATGCCATCACTTCCTGGTGCTTTGCCACAGGCAGGGGAGTCGATTGCCATGCTGAATTCTTCTATAGACGGTGGAGCATCAAGCGCCTCCATTATTGGCACGGGATGAATGTGCTCGACTGCTGAGTCCGTGATGACATTCTCCCGCGAGTCCAGTTGTTGATAGTGCTCCATCCATCTCTCCATCTGCTTGTCGCGGTCCTTAATGATGTAACCTGATGCAGACGTTAGCAGAGCAATCTTAATGACTTTTTTCATGCCCTCGTACATGGCACGTGTGTTGCCACAGTCAGCAGACAGTTGGACTTTCTGGCACAGATTCAGCCAATAGTCGTTGGTGCATTTTTGTGCAATCCTCTGGGATTCTTTTCTGGCCTTTCCGAGTGCAGCTATATTGATTCGTGGCTGCCCTTTTTGCTCCAATTTGTGAATCCGCTTGGGTTGAAGGCGCACTTTCTTACCAAATAATGAATGGCCGGTGTCGCAGTCAGAGCTTTGACAGCTGCCGGTTGTGCGGACACATCTTAGTATAGCTTAGCTTCTTCTGGTGATGACAAGATCCAACTGATGCCAGTGACTGGATCTGGGGTGTTGCCAGGATACTCTGGTTGGACTTTGACTAGAAGGTGTTTGTAATGCAGAGGTCATGGTTGGAGCAAAGTCCCAATAGCCTTTGTCCATTTTAGTTCAGCTTACCGACATGGCCAACGCAGCGTGGTCAGGAGTTATGATCACCTCCAATCCGGGCATTGAAGTCTCCCCAAAAGTATACGCATTCTGAGGCAGGGGTCCCCTTGATGGTGGCTTCTAGCCCGTCATAGAATTCATCCTTTGCCTCAGCACTGGAGCAGAGTGTAGGAGCATAAATACTCAGGATATTCACTGGGCCTGACAAGCCGGAGAGATGGAGGGAGAGGATTCTTGCTGACCCTTTGGATGGTGGGTCTGCAGCGGACAGCAGGGTATTCTTCACTGCAAATTTAACACCATGGATGAGGGGCTCCTCTGGTTCCTTCCCTTGCCGGAAGAATGTATACTCCTGCTTTCTGAGGCCGCCGCTGCATGGGAGCTTGGTCTCCTGCAAAGCGGCAATGTCAATATTGAGCCTGTTGAGCTCGCTGTCGATGATGGCTGTTTTCCTGGAATCATCAACTTGTTGCAGATAGATCATCGGAAAGGTCAGTGTTTGTTAAATATTGATACAGGATACCCTAGACAGTACCAGTAGTACTGTTAAGACTCAGTGATTTAGGGAGTATTAAAACTGCATACTTGCCATAATATTGACCATCCTTAGATAGAATTTGCCACTCGATGTTTTTGACTTTCATTGTAAACCATTTAACTTTAAAACTCGGTCAAAGTCACTTTTACAAAAGAGCAGTAAAGTAACAGTGCAAACAGATACTTCCACTTTAAGTTGATTTGAACCTGGAACTTCTGGTTCATGAGTCAGAAGATTTAGCAACTATGACTTTACTTATCTCTGTATTTTTGTACAAAGATTATAGGAGGACTTGTGGTAGGTGTTGGAAATGTAAAGACTTCCTACCCTAGGGATACTTGGCTTGTCACATTGTTAACTGATTACAACCTTTTGTTCTATTTTCTTCAGCTCCAAAGTGATCCTGTTGCAGAAATTACTCCCTTGAGATCACAAGATCAAACTGGATGGGCAACCAGCACTCCTTTTACATCTAATGAGAAGGTGTTGTTAAAGCCGCCATTACCACGGTTGTCATCGACTCAAAAGACTCCGGAGACAGCAGGTCAACCTGATAGTGCCTCTGCTGGTAAGAATAAAATACCACAGGTTTGCGTGGTTTAGACACAAGATGGTTTATATCTAAGGAGCTGAGCTGAGTTACCTAGGACTCATATAGTTATGACATCCTTAGCACTGGATTTGATTTTTAGGAATATCACAATTTGAATATCACGGAACTTTAATCAACTTTTAGTGAAATGTTGAAATTTTATTTCCTGAAGTTAACTTCTCTCATTTTGTTGCTTTTTAATTCAAGTTCTATTTTCTCATGAGATCAATTCTTCTGATGATTACAACTGTGTACTCGTACGTAATTTGTACATGGATCTTTGAAATCTACCATTACATGCAATTAGTTTTTGCTCCAATATTTGATAATATGGTAAAATATTTATATTCGTGCCCTCTTTATCATGAATACTTGTTTTACCACTTTTAAATGCAAAACTGTACATTGTTGCCTTGCAGCAGACATGGTAGTTTGATGCTTACGTTCTTACGTGCGACCCTCTCCGTAAACCTTATAATTTCAAGTTGCGTAATTTATCACGCGCCTACATAAAACACGATTTTAAAATCAGTCCTGTGAGCAATTCTACTTCGAGAACAACTCAAGTCAGCCATCTGTCCAAAAGAAGAACACGTATTCATTTCGGTATTTTAAAGAAATGTAATTTGTGTAGTTAACAAAATTTGATTATGTTTATGTTACCGCTCTGTAATTGATAATTGGTAATTATCTAACCATTAAACCATTTCAAAGCTAGTTTCCAAGGAGCTGGTGGACAGTTCACAATTGTTAACACTTGGAGAGTTGACGAGCTCTTAAACGTAACTTTTCAACTCGCTCCTCGGTTTTTATTTTGAGAAGTAATTGCTTGAATGCTTTTTTCTACCAAGTGCTCCTTTTGAAGAATGATTCAGGACCCTCTAAATCCCGAGCCACCAATAATATCACTTGGCCAGGTCTGTTGTAAGTTAATGCGAGAGTAATACGAATAGGTACAAGCTTACTTGTTTTGGATTGTTCTAGTAGCACGAGTATTATCTGCATCCTCATGTCCATACTAACGCAATAATATGCTCATATTGCTGGTTTGGAATCATAGTGGTTGTAACTATCATCTGTTGTAGATCCAGGATTGCAATCAATAAGGTCACAAGATAAAGGACAAAGGCGTGGTCCAATTGATCCCAATCTGAATGCCTCAATAAGAGAAAGAATGAGAAACAAAGTGAAGGGCCTCCAAGCAAGAGCAGCTCGTCCCTCTACACCAGAGGTATGTTGATTTTGCTATCACCTGTGTTTTGTTTTTAAGTACTGAGCTGTCATGGTCATCTACGAACATGCACGACTTTTAAATGACTCAGAATACCTAAATCAAAGCCTGTAACTTTAACTGGCTTTACAAATGACTAGGCCTGTGATGATCAAAGGGAGGACTTTTATATGTCGATTTATTGTAGATGCAAAGTTTATTGTGTATTTATAAACAAAGTTAATGTCTGAAAACTTATAGAGCGAGTTATGGAAAAACAGAATAAGGAGCAAATGTATAGGAGGCAGTTTAGTCACGGCTTGTAAACAAAACTTTGTACTTGCTTCTCATGTTAATTAGTATACAGACATCTGTGTGTCCTTTGTAAGAGACGAACAATTTGTGATGTGAACTAAGGAGTTGTTACAGTGAGTCCATTAACCCCCGTTTATTGTATTGGACACAACTTTTAATGTTCCTTTTGGTAGCATATTCTCATGTGCTATTGTATTGTAGTATTACATTCAGAGATTTATTCATTATCTTCTTAAGTGTTTGCTTAATTGATTTTGTCAATTGGTTGCAGGATGTGCCAGAACGTAAACTTCGAGGGCTCAGGGATCGACCTTTGCCATCAAGATTTGAGGAGGGCGTGGTAAGTCTTCTGAGTGTGAGAACTAGCTACTTCTCAATCGCTACTCAATTTGGTGTGAATCGGCTTTAATGGACGTCAGAGTGGACAAATGTGTGACATTTGGCATAGAAGGTGCCATCACAAGATCTACTCAATTTCAGCCAAAGCTTGTGTTATGACTATCTAGAAGCACTCCAAGAGCCCAAACCTCCACCAACCAGTACACCAGTACGATTATTCAAACAGCATAGGTTTTCACCATGATGGTTTCCATGCTAGGTGACTTTCATGAAGATTGTACCAAATATGGTAAATGGGTTATGCCTACAAAGACTTCCTCACTAGCACTATAGAGATTTCATAACCAAAAAAGTGATCCAGAATCCAGGATTTGATACGCATCACCCCCACAATTTAACCATTTGTTCCTTATTCTTGGTTTGACACTTGCTGAAATTTCGTCAAAATCCATCCATGAGTTTTTGAGGTATGTTGCTAACGAACAGACAGGCAGACAGACAAACCCTGGCAAAACGTAACCTCCTGGAGGAGGTAGTTAGCCAATCCCAACAACAGGGAGCATCTTTTCATTGCATAAGTCTTCATTTTGAAAAATTTCTGGCCAGATTATGAAATCTGAGCTCGCTAACACTGTTAAAGATAAAGTGTCAAAAATTGATCTTCTTTCCTTACATCTCAAAAATAACTTATTGCTTTACCATCACTATTTGCTTGCAAAAATAAATCTCTTGGCATTTTACAGTTGCTGACCTCTCTAAGACTTGGGTGTCTGAGCAGCTTGATAATGTAGTCTCTGATAACCTGCATAAATGGCTTGAAATACCAGTTATAAGAGTTCCAGACTCTTAGCAACACCTTTCTAGGAACAAATGTGGCTTAAATCTCTATCTATCTTCATGAAATATTGCCAGTGTCAGACATTGTATCGTAGTGCTACAACATCTCCAAAAGAGGATTTAAAAGAGCCATGGAATTCCTCATGTACTGTAACAAACATTTAGTATGATGTCTATAAGATACAAAGGATGTTCTTAAAGCAGTCCATGCTGAGCATAAGGGCAGACTTCAAGACCATGATATCTCGTAAGGCTTCTTCACAAATGGGACCAGTTGCTTTCTATCTACACTTAACTATCTTTGGGCGTCCACTCTAAGTAACATGGCTTAGAGCATGATTTCACAGTTTACTATCTCAACAACCCTTTGCCAATAAAATCCAATATTTTAAACGATGTGTTTCTTCTACTGCCGATTGCTCTCTTTTCTAATGCTTGAGTCCCTTCTTCGTGTAGTTTCTAGAATGCTAGAAGATTTCTAGAAGTGTATCTTGAGCAAGGTCACTCTACACGGCGCCACGACTCTATTCTAGCTTTCATTCTTTCATTACTACTTAGTATCTGCAAAGAACACTGTTATCTCTGCTGATCTTTCCGAATACGTCGGCCCCTCAGTCAAACCTGGGCGCGAATTACGCACTGACCTTCTTATATCTGTGTATATTATATGCCTGTACATCCTGGATCTGACTGTTGGCATTAAATCCAATCTGCAAAATAATTCTCTATATTAGCAACAAAAGTACGATACTTTAATCAAAGAGCTTGAAAATCAATTTGAACAAGTCCAATTCATTAACCTATCAATCAGTACTCTTGGTATATTTAGTAAAACGTCAATAGACTTCATCAACATGTTAAGGGACTTACGATACGACAGTCATGCAAGGAACTGCATCGTCAGAAAAATTATGAACTTTGCAATAAGAACTACTTATTTTGTTGGAGAAATAAAGAATGTACCAATCCAGACCTAATAAACTTTTAAGGAAAGTAATTGTAATGCTTAGACTCTTGTGTTGACACCATTGTGTTACTTAGGTTTATTTTCCATGTCAACGATTAAAGTAGCGAATTCTAAGTTACCTGTTATTGAGACTTGCAGTTGTATTTTAGTGTCATAAAGAGATAAATTGAGTTTAATTACTACTATCACTACTATTACTACCACTTGTTAATATTGTTTGTACTGAAAAACAAAATTATGTTGTTTGTTTCTCCTGATAAAGATACCAGGACCAAGTAGTCAAGAGGAACCTGATGCCATATTACAAGCAAGCTTGCATACAGCAAAGCAATGGCGCAAAGCAAGAGCCAAAGCGAAAGCTGGTGATGTACGCCTATTTTTGTACCCGTGGCATTTTTTGTATTTGTAAACTATGAAAATTTTATATAACTTACATATTTATGGCTTCCCACAAATGGTCGTATAAATTGGATGGTACCAACCAGGGGCAGCTGGGAGGCAAAAAAGTAGGTATGAGAGCCAACAAATTTGTGTCGCTTCGCTCACAATTTTTTTTAAATATCCGTCTGGGGGTCGCTATAAGCTCCAGTGAGGGTTTTAAGGGGAAACCCCCTTGAAAAATACGCAGGTCTCCAATGTAAAAAAATCGTTGATTTAACCCAAATAACTATCTGATAATGAATATAAACATGAACATAACACAATTTACTACTGATCTACGACTATAAAAGGAACAAACCATCTATCATGCTACTTTCTTGAAAATCGTTCAAATCTACGTCGATCTGCCTCCCCCACCAAGGTATTAGAAACGAAAAACTAATACCTTGGCCCTGTTGACCTGTTCTTATTGCGACACGTAATAAAGGAATGAAAGGAAACTAATACCTTGCTCAGAACAATATCGCGACTCCATTGCACAAACGAAAATCTGTCAGTAAGGATTATGAGGAACAAAGGCGATCACACAGATACATTGGGTGTCTATGGTTTGGATGTCTCCTTGGCTGTCACAGTTGTTTGTCCTTTGACATGACGCAATTCTATTCAGATTTCTTTTTGAAAGTGTTATTTACTTATTTCAAAAACGAGGTTGCTAAATCTGAAAAAATGGTATTAGAATAATACCTTTATTACAACCCCAAGTTGCCACTGATACCAACCCATTCTTGTTGCTGCAATTCTCCTACTTCAATAGCGTTTACCAAAAACTCTCCCTTGAAATATATTGTCGAGTACGATTTGCCTTGGAAATTCTTTATATCATGAACCTTTTGCTGGATCGTATGATTGAACATTTGGTATGCTTCAGTGTTTAGGGTACAAGTGACCATAAAGACACGTTGATGTTATTTTCACTGAAAAAGAAAATTTACCAATAATGATTATTTGGCTCGGCCATTTTCCTTAACATGTTGCCATTTGACCCTTCCTTAAAAGTAAAATTGATCACGCTTCATTATTAAATAGGTCAGACGCGTACCTGCCAAGTGTCATGAAATGACGTTGCATCACGGAAGTGGGTTCAATGTACGCGTGATAAAAACCCCGCTACAAAAACTGTAACAGAACAAAAGGTGTAAACTTTTTGTATTTTATTCACTCAATAAACAATTAGATGAAAGAACCAACTTAGTCCTTATGCGTAGGTGAAAAGCGTTTTTGAAATTTCATCTTTCGCAGAAGTTTAGTTATGAACAACGGCGGAGGGCAATGCTAACAATGCTAAGAATGCTAATACATTGTAGCATTTTTTAAAAAGCAATTGTATCTAACAGACTACAAAATAAACTTCAGAAATTTTGGATCTGACTTATTCCTCCTCCATATTAAGAGACATTTTCAATCTTTGTTTACTGTGATGTCATGAATATCATGTGCTTCTCGATGCTCTTTATTACCTTATCCTGTCCAAGGAGCTGCCTGCATTCCTTCCCCATTGAAATGTTAGCCGTACTGGCTACGCCAATTGTAATAGTGAATGCAGAGAAACAGTTCAAAGTTGTATCATATTTACCATTATTTGTGTTGCAGTGTCTGCTGTAAAATATGCTAATGATATCATGATACCAACAACTCGTGTACGTTTGAAGTGTGGCTTTCAGTAATCTATCATTTTAAATACAAACAAAAGAAGTGAACTAAGGGTCAAACCGAACCAAACTTTGGGGATATGGAAATGCAACATGGTTTAACTGTTGACATTATAGGTTGGAATTACTGTCATAAATTAGTTTTTAGTTTGTCTGTAATGTATCTCGTGACTTGAAAGCATGCTCGTGACAAAATAACCTGTTTCTCTTTTAAGGGATTCCCTACCGCGGAGGAAGCTTATAATTTCTTTATTGGGAATGTTCCAGACAATGAGGAAGAGAAGACCATGGAAAGCGGAGAGGAGGTAAATCTTTACATTTTCTTCATATTATTTGCTATATTTGATATTATTAACACAAACATTAATGCATTTTCTATCAATGTAAGTACGATTTGGAATGCCGTCGAGTGAAGCATAAATCTCTTTGTTATATCATTCCTGAAGACTTGGCACTCTTATAGTACGTTTATTTTGATTTGGTGTTAATGTTAGTATAATCTCCTAAACAGTTAGGAGTGTGTTTTAAAGCAGAGCTCAGAAGGTTTGTTTGGAGGACGTACAATGGCGTGGGCTGAAAAACTGCATAGGCGCCAACAACTAGAATAATGAGTATCAACTTTTTAAGTGTTCGCAACAACATTTTATGAGTCGAAGACAAGAAACTGCCTGAAAGAACTAAAACATTTTCATTAGCAAATTTTGGAAAATGTTGTGATGGAGAGCACGTGTATGAGCGCGTGTATTCCTGACAGTTTACAAGTTTTAATAGGCTGACATATTTGGGGCAGGAAAATGTATTTCCTTCCAACAATGTATGCATTTTTACAGGTTTTTATGATTTAGTGTAGTTCTTTTTTTATGTTTGGTTATGCCTTGCGAAGTCGTAATTGTTAATATATGACAGCTGCATTTTAAAGTACGACCGTACGCCCTTACGCCAATTTTGTGGACCCTGTCAAAGTACTTTTCATATGGAATTGTAATGTTAAAAATTCTAATTTTGGTCGTCAGGATTTTGCATTGGCGATGTAGTCAATTTTGTCGTGGTTTTACACTTAATGATTAGGAGTAAACATTGGGAGACCTTGTTGAAAGGCCACAATTCATTTAATGTTTTGGAATGGAAGATCAATAACCTAAATGCTAAACGAGCTATTCCCAATGTTCTTGAAATCACTGCCTGGAACTTATCGTTGTTATTTTGAACTATTATAAGACAGGAAACAAGCGAACAATTAACCTACTAGAAACCCCATGTAGAAATGTTTATAGGCTTTAAATTTCTTTTTATTTATATATATATATATAACCTTCGTTCGTTCGTTCTTTCTCGTGACGATGACGTCATAGCAGACAACCTACTCAACTCTTGCCGATGTTGTGCAAGGTGGCGGCATTTTGACACTGACTCACCTTTTTTATATTGTCGGTCTATTCCGCCCTTGGCCTACTAACTATATATAGGAGTAGATATTTCAATGAGTTCCGAAAGACAGTTTGACTGCTTAGGATATTTAAGTGAAAACTAAGGGTCGCTGTTCATCATTTTGACTGTAGATATAAGTGATTCTGTAAATGCAAAAGAATTCTGCGATTTGGTGCTGGCATATTCCTGTGACGTAACAGTTTTCCGATTCTAGGCCCAGCCTCCACAGCAGCAAATTACAGATGAAACAGTTATCGATGTTCCAGAGGACGCATCTTTAACACAGTGGCTGAAACCTGAGTACGTATCTCACAGGGACCAGTTAGACGACGAAGAGGACATGTATGGATTTCCTAGTAGATTGGCAGGTAAGAAAAAGTAGAAGTTCCTTCCCACAGCATTTTTGTGTATAGGGCGGCGCCTATCTCCATTCCTTTAGCCTTTTGGCCTCAAAGCTGTGCAGGCACGGCGAATGCTACAGTAGGAGACTGGCCTACTGGTAGTACAGTGTGATTAACTTCCATGATCTATCCCGTAAGTGCGAAGCAGGGATGTATTTTAAGTCCTTGGTGTGACCCGCTCGTGGATTCGAACCCGCAACCTTCCGCGTGCAAAGCGAGCACTCTACCACTAAACCACTGCTGTGGTAAGAAAGGTAAAAAAGCCATGTTTTATTATCTAAGAGGCTATGTTTTTAGCGGTGTCTGTTTATTTGTCAGACTGTCTGTCTTTCTGTTAGCCAAATATCCCCAAAAGTTATGAATGTATCTTTCTGACACTTTTGCAATATGTTAGTATTCTGACCGGTTCTATCTTATTCTTTTTACGATGATCCGGATCAAATCCTTAGATTCTGGATCTTTTTGAAATTTATGGTAATAATATATTCATAAAACGACAACGAGTGAGAAAACCCTCGTAGAGAAAACCCAGTTACCATAGCGCCTTACCTTAGTACAGCTCATTTGAATATTCAAAATTCTAGAAATTTCACCTGACCCATTTGGCGTAGAAGAGATTTGCACTCTCCGACTGCTTCTGTTTAGGTGCTTGATTTGATCTAAGTTGATGAGAGGGGTGTAATGGTAGTGTGAATTTGATGTTTGAGACATAACAGAGAACACTGGCATAAAACAAAATGAGGCAAAATCCTTTTTACAATAGAAAACTTAACCTATTTGTTAGATGTGTAAGATCCATCATTGGCTCTTACTTACAATGTTTCATACTTTGCAATTGGGTCTTTCTTACTTTGTCTTTGAAAACGCTGTTTTCTTTACATAACTGTGTAGTTCTTTTCTCTCATTGTGTTGTACTACCAAGACCTTGATGCTGGAAAATTGACAGATGCACCGTATTCCTGTCAGAAAGGGCTGTTATGTTACAACTTTTAAGTTTTAAATCGTCACAGGTAAGCTAGGGTTAAGATGAAACAAGACCGCTCTCGCTTCGTCCGCATCGAGACCAAGCTCTGATTTTTTAGTTTGGTAAGGCCAATTTCCGCATCGAGACCAGCTTTGATTTTTTGGTATGTCAAGGCCAATTCCCGTCCAACACAGCGAGACAACAGGATCACCTTGAGGACTCGCTAGAAATAATCTGAGACGGCATTGTGATGGACAAACATTTGTGGCATGAATTTGGAAAAGCTGATTTGTTATCATGGACTTGTCCAGGGTCATAATAAGTAGGATGATTGTCAAACAGTAATGAACATTAGAAAGTAGCCAGTAGTGTATCATAAACAAGTCTAGTTGTCGCTATGCACATTGCGTTTACCGAGAGATACCAAGAGCATTGTTACTATTATTTATCGGCTCCTAATCAACTTCGTGTTTTGAATTTCACTAGCGCCGAAAGAAAGAAAAGTTCCACAAGGTGCTGTACCAAGATCGCTTGAAGATGAGGGATTTTACGTCGGAAAACCTCCGCCGGCTTCTTCCAAATCCATAAACTTGATTGAGAACCGTATCTTACTAAGTCCAAAACAGGTAATGATTTTTAGTCCCTTAATTTTTAAGTTGCGGAACATTTTCGAGTAAACGGACATGAGCCAAATATTACGTCACGGCGCAGATAATGCTTTTTATCACCATCGTCTGCGATACAGTAACTGGCGTACTTAACATCCTCCACAATCCCCTATCTCATTCTGATTTTATCTATGAGAGCTGAATCCTTTGCTGGTATTCTAGTTTGCTGTACCTCTTATTGTTGGGCCTATGAGTGGATATCTATCTATCTATCTATCTATCTATCTATCTATCTATCTATCTATCTATCTAT
>JANTCA010064310.1:0-16268 GCA_024741275.1 Chironex yamaguchii | reverse complement strand
AGCAATAGCTGCTACGGGCCTGCCTAAAATAGATTTAAACCGACGAGAATGGGAAAAATTCTGGTACGACGGCGGCCTTACCTGCCGTACCCCGTGCGTCGTCGCTGAAATACCAAAGACGACTTTCAAAACAACGTCTACTAAAAGTCGTGACCATGGTACTATAGATTTCGACCCAACTAAGTAGTTTAAGGGATGCTCGAGAGCTTTTTTCGGTGTTTTTTATCCTTTCTTGTTGACGACTCAAGTGAAGTCATCAAAAAAGACCATTCACATGGTCAAAACATCTGATAATTATCTCAGTCCCTAGAAGAATGCACTAAGGCTGCTCGTGTGCATGTACCCTGCCTGTACCTATGTAGATGGTCATTGCTTGTAACTTGTCCTGAGCATGATTCTGGGAAAATATCAAAGAAGCCGCCTGGAAAGTTTGACACCTCCATGAGGTGGCCATGTTCTTACTTCCATTGTTTGACTAGCCCTTGCTGTCATCATGAAATAAGTTTTCCCACAAAAGTATGTGGAATATTTAGTGGCATTTTTGAATGGGTTCTAAATAGTGTGACTGTAACTTTTTATTTGTTTTATTGACTCAGTGATAACAGATCATGAGTTGGTGGGCTGAAAGCAGTTGATGGACGCTGCTGCTATAAATTTGAAACATACCAAGTCGGAGGCCTGTTAGTTTGATAATGAATTTATTCACCCTACTGACTGAGACCGACTTTGTCATGTTTTAAACTCACTGTAGATGGGCCCTATTTGTGGCAAATTTACTTCATGATGACAGCAAGGATATTTGAAAAAGAAAAGATTTTCAAATAGGTCTGTTTTTTTCTCTTGTCTTGATAAGCCCCTAAGCCACATTTGTACCGAGGAATACCTTTGAAAACGAGGGCGCTTGATCTATACTAAGGGCATCTCAGCATTTTGTACCCCCCTTCTGGATTCGGGCCCACTAATTTAGCGATTTTGTCTTGTAAAATTCCCGTTTGGTAAAGAAACTCGAGTAAATCTCGTTGAGGTCTTACAGCATTGTTTATGATCACGATCGTAAATTTGAAGTCTTGCCCACCACCAAATGACCTGAAAAATTTCGCTTTCATGACCTGGAGCAGGCTGGTGTCTAAGGCGACTTGTGAAGAGGCAATTAATTGTCTGGAATCAACACAACCTCCAATAAGAGCGAACCCATGTAAAAATCAAGTCAAAAGGCTTTAACCTTGCACACTTCTACCCCCGCCATGTTTCGATATTTGCCCCGATAATCCACAGGATTTGTGAATAGCTGAGGAACTAAGAAACTTACAATGGCTAGACTCCTGCTAAGTCGACAGTCTTGTACATTTTGACTTGAAAAGAAGCGGCACTCACCTCGATTCAGTTTCAGAGGATAGTACGGTCATGGCGTCTAGGGAAACAAACTTTGTGTGTCAGCAAACAGCTGGCGAATTAAACAATACTTTGGAAACTGGTGGACAGTCTTATAACAATACAAGAGAAAGAAAAGTGACAATCGAATTGAACAATACCACTTGCCACTCAACTTCACCAACTCAAACAAGCACACAGCACACGATACTGTTATCACCTACTGATGTGGCACGGAGAAACCGGATCCTTGAAACCTGTATTGGGAGCCCTGTAGCGGAAGGAACGATGGCTGCCGGTGGGGATGCTTTTATTTTTGACGATAGTCATGGTGTTGCCGTGGAACACAGCGCTTACGAAGAGAAGTTCAAGATGGATATCGCTAAAAATCAAACAAATCCGTTCCACTTCCCAAACAAACCTATCGAGAAAAATGTCCTACGCGACGAAGAAGTAAAGTTGGAAAGATATGCAAGGCGAAAACGGGCCGGCACTGGAGTTATCAACGGCGACTCTATGATTGAGGAAAGACTAGAGAAAGATCATGAAAATCTAACGCCACTTGACAAATCTATTCCATACTTTCAAAGAGTCACTCTAAGTGGAGAAGATGTCAGCGGGGTAAGTCGCCTTCCTTATTCGTGTTTGCAAGAGTTTAAGCCCTGATTAGCACTCTTTTTGTAAAGAGCTGTTTTCGGACTTCATCACGCATTGAAAATGTATTTACAAGTGGAAACACGAGATTATGCCTGGAGTTTTTTAGACATTCCGATGTAAGGCCTCCGAAAACGTACATAGTTGTTCATATTGTTGTTCGAGTTGTATCATCTACCGACAACATTGGTTTATTGTTTTCATCTTTTATGTTTTCCAAGGGGCGTTTTGTTGTAAGGTAAAGAAAAAATTACGAGCCCGTCAAGTTACGATCGTACACTAACTACACTTGCCTAAAGTTGAAAATGGCTCAACTACACTTGAAAATTACGTACGGAAATTTCTTCTGTATCTTGTCACGATGTATAACTGATAAGTCTTAGCTGAATGTGACTCTTCTAATCGGTCGCCCCGATAGTACAGTCAACTTTTGGGATAAGCTCAAACAAATTGCTGCAAAAATGGAAATATGCTAAAAAGGTTATAAAATGTATGTGAACCACGGACAAAAAAGTCCTAGAAAATCATCGGAGTGGAACATTGGATAATTATGATGCAACTGAAGGTGGTACATTAGTTAAATTTTGAAATATGGTGAATGCTGCAAATCATGTTTTTTTAAAATAAAGAACCGAGTTGGGTGTTTTTAGAGTCACCTAGTAACTATACAGTGGTTAAGTCGCCTTATCTATGTACAAAATGAATTTCACTTAGCACAGTATCTTGAACTTTGCACTATTGAGGGTATGATTTTTGCACTTTTAAGTTTTTAAATGTGATCAACGGTTTTAATTTCAAGCCAAAATATGAAACCAAACAAAACCCAACCAAACCAAAACAAAGTATCTATATAGTTAAAAACAAAAAAATGGCAGTCAAACAAACTGTTAAGATACTAGCCCTTGTAAATTATTCGCAAAATATCCTCCAAGTTGTATTCCATATCTGCTTACATGGCATTCTCGCAGCTCACTCTGTGGCACTCCCCGCAACCTGGTGTGCATTTCAAGCCATTTTTTTGCAACTGCTTCAAAGATTTGGTTGGACGATCATTCTGGAAAACTGGAGCCTGTTGCTGCAAATGTTCATTTCATTGGAACATCTTCAATGATAATCCTTTGCCGATGCCATTTAAGCTAGATGTTGTGTCACATCCAAGAGTGGCATTTAGGAACAAAATATTATTGCATATATCTATGCCCAATAATTCCTTACATAGCTGTATGCCCCAGACATTTATACATCTTGCATTCTACATAAACTCAGAGTAAAGGTAGATCTTTTTCGACTCATTTTGATCTTTGGATGGTAAATGAGCAAAACTAACAAATCTATGTCTTCACCACTCACTGCTGTCTCTGCTTGCAGTGAGGCCTCTATCCCTTTTTGAACAATCAAAAAATCAATATCAGCATAGTAGACATTACAGCCTTCAACTTTGCTGCAAGCATTTTGATAAACCTTTGCTTGTTCTCTTTGTTTACAAGTAAGATCTCTTTCCTTAGAGTCAGCAGCATATTTTCTTGAAATTTCACCATTGTTCCAGACAACATGCCGACTCTTCACTGATGGATCATGTCCTTGGGGGAAGGACCAGTGGTATACCCGTAAAAAACTGAGGGCTTTTGTGTACTTCCTTTTCACATATGCCACATAGCTATCGATAATGGAGGCTTACGGTGTTCCAATATATTTGTTGCAGTTAGGAGCCCCCATCTATAACATACTCTAATGGTTGCAATGGTATTTTAATCTCTGTGTCAACCAATTCTCTGATGGCAATCTCCAGGACAGGCTTGTTAGCTTTCTTTAGAGGCCATTTGTTCCAAATAAATATGGTGGAACAGAAAAAAAGCTCATATCTGAAAAGCTTTGATTTATCTTCGCTGGCATAACTTTTAACAGCAACAAGTCTTTGAAATAGCAGCTGGGGATTTACATGCATGTCTTCATCTGTAGCATTTGGGTATTTGCTTGCATCAAGCAGAATGGCCTGGCTTGCTCTTGTGAACACAGTATCTTTGCAATATTGTCCTGTCATCCTCTTGAGAATCTTGTTTCCAACTTCTTTTGCAACATCAACATTCATTGCATCTACTGCTGTAACCACTGTAGCAATGTTGCAAAGACTGAAGTCACCACTAAATGGATCTCTTACCTCAAAGAATGAAAGAAGTGAACTTGTGTCTTTCATGTCTGTGCTAATTCTTGCTTCTGATGTATCTTTATGCTGCTCACTGCTGCTGAAAGTAACTTCAGTAAATTCTTGCATAGCTTCATTGATTTCAGCAGTTAATGGCATGGATAACAGCCAGATCAGCCTCTGTGTTTCGGACATTCCCCTTTTCCTTGTCAAGCCACCAGATGTTTTAAGGCTCCACATCAAAACTTGCTCTATGATGAGGTCTGAACGTTATCCAGCCCAATTACGGCCAGAGCATCTGATCACATGGAATCCGTTCTGACAGACATCATGGACATGTGGACTGTTATTCTTTAGCTTTCTCATTTCTTGCAGATATAGTCGTGAACTCTTGGTGTAGAGGACATGTTCGGAGGCAGCAAAGTAAGGCAAGATTGCTTGAACAGTTTGCAAGTGCAGGTTCCGGTCTCCAGTCCTCTGAGCCTTCATAATGATGCCAAGAATCTTTATCATTTCTTGATACTTCGTCCAAAGCCTGTTATAGAACTTTTGGAGAATTTTTGCAGCTAAGGGTCACATGGTTACAACATCAGGTCTTCCATCAAGCTCTGTAAAAAGAACATCTCCAAAGCGTTCCATGATTATCTTCTTCTTGTGTACATCACTGTATGAAGTAGTTTCGGGTTCCTAAAGAAAGTCAGCCATTTTTTCAACCAAATCTTTAATGGTGAGCTGCTTCTTGTTATGTTTTTTTAAAAAATCCATAACCCTTTCAAAGGCATCATTTTGCACTTCTTCCAATGGTCTGCCATGTTTGACTTCCTTTTAGGTGCTACACCTTCCTGACTTGATGTAAAAAGGAAAAGGACTTCTTTTTTGTCCTAAAGTTTATACTGCACTTTTGGTTGTACAAAGCATCTGCAGCATGAAGACAAATCAGAGACCTTTCTTGCCCACTCATCATTTCTTTCATTGCATATTTTGGACACTGTATTCTGAAATTCAAAGGTCCTCACAGGTCCAAGAACAAAGTCCTTATTTTTCCTTTGGTAGTGGTTCCCATCACCAAAAAATGAACAGTGCTCTTTGAAGCTCTGAGCTTCAGATCAAAGTACACAGTTGCCTCTAGCTTGGGAGGTCTCTCTCACAGTTGCTGCTATATTCTGTGGCTTTGTGAAATTTGCATAACAATTTTTGTGAACCGATTGGCCAGCAATAACATTAGTCACTTCGCCTCGGTCTTTACTTGCATTGTTGATTCCATTTGCACCTTTCTGACAAAGAATGGGACCTCTGATGTTCCAGGTTGGCTCTTTGTAGATAACACACTCCATCTTATGTAACTGATATGCATATCATTTTACATCAATCAGGCTACTTTTTTCTGCCCTTCACCAGAAGACAGAAGGCAAACAACTAACAGGTTGTCTGGTCAAAGTCAATGTGTAATATGTCATATGCTCGATCATAACAGCTCATTCACCAACGTTTGTTTTTGAAATAGTTGGAGAGGACTTTCCCAAATAAAATAAACATCACAATCAATTGATTTTGACTATTAAACCAAGTAGCCACAATTTTTATCATAGACATTCAAGAGTGAGTAATTATCTTGGTAGATTTAATCAGAATACTATGGGAGTCATTGTAAACCCATACCGATATGCCTTTTCAACATTGATTCCACGTTTAAAATCCATAAAAAAATTTTAAGCTAAAACCACTTAATTCTTCTGGTGATTTGGACACTTTCCACCTGTGGAATCTCTTAGGACTTTTAATATGTTATAAAGGATAGTTTGTTTAGGGAAAAAAGCTTTTATTCACTTCTGTTGCAAGTAGTTTGAGGTTCTAACATTTTTGACCTTAGAGTGACTGGACTAGGATCCAACAGTAAAATTTAAAGTATGTAGGTGTATGCTTGTACTTCATCTTTGCCTATGCCCTTGAAATTTGATGCCTATATTATAGGTAATTAGATATGATACTTGTAAAGGGTTAGCCCCTTATGCGTTGTGTATAATATGTACAGTATATATTTAATTTTAATTTATAATAATAGATTAACTTTAAATTTATATATAATCGTTATAATATGATCTGCTATATCTTGATCATCCCCATCATCATCATCATCAATCCTCCTCTTAATCATCATAATTGTCACTATCATTTTTGTCATGATCATTATCATCATTTTTGTGATGATTATCATCATCTTTATCATCACATTCATTAGAATTGTCAAACCTTTTATCAGCTGCTTTTGAACATCAAATATCTTTGTTTTAGAAGAAGCGACCAAGTAAATTAATGCCAACTGTAGTTTAAGTACTAATTCACTCAGTGGTGAAGCCAAGGGTCCTGCTTGTCCTGCTCAACATGACCAGCAATTTTCAAAGATTCCAAATTCCAGGAGCTTGACCCAGTGAATGTGATCACATCTAAAGAATGGATGAATTTAATTAGTTCAAAGGCAACTTACGCAGGCCTTTTGTCATTGTTATTGTTATGTCAACATCAGTGTCGTGGTTTCGGTATTTGAATGTGGTGCTAACAGAAATTAAATGAAAACTTTGCTTCACAAAGTTGCGGCAAATTATTATGTAGAATGTAGGCTTAATTTAGGGTGTCGTTTTTAAAGCATTTTATTTTGTTGCCAAACGTTGAGAGCAGGACCAACTTTTGGGGGTTAGCTTCAGCACTGAACACATTTTAGTGCACTCAATAATGTAACAGCCTATTTGTACAGTTTAGTATTTTATGAATCTTAAGATGTTCAGTATAAGTGTAGCTTTATAATGTTTCATATGTAGAGCTGGTTTTAGATTAAATGTTATTAGTTATTATGTTATTAGGGATCTGTATATGCCTATTTCCAAGGGCATAAAGACATAAACAATGTATCTTATTCTTAATGCCTACCATAGATTATTATGGAGAAATTGTATGTGTAGTGTTTATTTATATTAAGGTCTTTACAGTCATGATATCTAAGGATTATAAGGTTTAAATGAAATTTTGTATTTGTAGGTTCCTGCTGATGAACTCAGACAAGCATCACAGTTGTTATGTGAAGCTCTTTATGTAAGGGCAAAGTACATGGCTTTGAGTTTGCAAAGTTTTTGCCCAACAACTGCAAGAGCTCTTAGTACTGTAAATGAGGAGTATCAGTTAAAAAACTTTCTACCAAGCAAGTCAGCAGGTGCTTGGTATTCACATAAAGGTAAATGAATTGATTCTAAATATTTTTGCCATATTTATTGGCCATATTTCTTCTTTGATGTTTTATATCAAGTGTAGGTCTTTGTTTTTTCATTTATTTTCTTATTATTGTTCTTAGAGTAAAATCCTGGCAAGACAGGACTTGCTTTAAAAATGTTAATCCTTAGACTCTTATGACCCATATAACTGCTCCCCAATGAATAATGATTAATTTGTGAATACAACTACGAGTAAGAATAGTGCTATATTTTATCTTTTTTCCTAGGTATTGACAAATGTGTATTGTGTAATAAAGAAGCTATGGTAACTTTCATAGCCATACTAGTTAAAGAAACTGGCATATGGATTGTAAACAATTTAAGTATAAAATAAAATAAAATTTGGAAATGCCTATGTGCCAGGTAGTTGTTGCTATTATTTCTAGTGGGTAAAAATATATGTGAATAAGGTACTGGTATCTTGGGAATTGTTGTGTGATATACATTTCTGTCAACTCCTGTCAAATCAAACGTTTGAATTTTTTCTTGTGTAATCATGTTTCCAAGTCCTAAAGACACAATTGCACTGGTGTATGCAGCACCAAGACAGCAGCTTGTTAGGATTAAAATTTGCTTGAAGCTCATAATGATTATTACTTATTTTCAAAATATTGCAACTTTCTATATTTTTAATCATATGTTTCAACTGAACTTGGATCATCTTAAGTTAACAAATAATTCTAAAGATCTGTAATTTCTGTTCTATGCTTAAAGCAGTAAAAGCAATATAGGTGGGCAATGTAAAATTATGTAAAAATTATGTATTATGTATAAGATCCTATTTAAATTGAAAATTGTCATTAAAATATGTAGCATGAAAATGTTAAGTACAATAAAAGCAACAACTACATTTAAAATATGTGGAATAAGGACACTGATTACAATGAAAGAATATTAATACTATAAAAGCAATACAATAAGGAGTAAAATGCAGACTTGAGTGCATGCTTAAGGCTAGAAAGAAAGGATTAAATTAGCATGGTAAAACTGCTTATTAAGTGAAGGCCTTTTTCATTGTATGTGAATCGCCTCTTTCCTTCCGTTGATATGAGGATTTACTAGAGTAAATTTTTACGCATGTTTTATATCAAAGCTTATTGTTGCGACAAACATAGCATACATTTAAGGTGTTTCCAGTAGTGTGAAACAAACAATTCCTTTAAAAGTGAGAAAGGGTGTCAAGGCACATAATGGGATTTGTAAAGAGTGCACAGTCAAAGGCAATTGTAATCTTCCTTTCGATACCTCATTATCAGAAAATCTGTGGAATGCCTTCAATTGTGATCAGAAGAAATAATTAGTAAAAATGGAATCATCTGTTGTAGCTACTAAACATTTAGCCAAAGTGTATTGTTAGACTACAATAGAAAATAACACTTGTCCGTCTCAAAATTGTCGTAATAACATGTCAGTATGTAACTGTTGAACTTTTTATGTTTTTTTATTAATTCGCTGTGAGTGTAATTCTTCTTTAGCCGTGTTCCAAATGTTTGAGTGACAACTTAAGTCATACTCTTTAGGTTGATTCGTAAAAATAATATAACTAGACAAGAAACAGGTTTCTTGTTTTGATTAGTAACATTAAACCTTATTATGAACAATTCATCTAGTGCTTACAGATTATGCAGTTGGTAAGAAGTATGTAAAGAATAAGCAAGATTATTTTATTTTATCTGCAACATGTATGTAGGAATGCATTTTGGACTGGAAAGATTTAAGGCCTATATCTATTTCAGACAACTCAATTACTGTCTGCTGTACAAAAGCACTTTTGTCAAACAGCTCTCAGTTGTACACTGGCTCTGTAATACTGAAAAATTAAACTATACACTTGAAACTTTTCTTTACCAGATCAGTGCTGTCATGATTTACCAAAAGATGCACAACCGGATGGGTCTCATTGGGAACCATTCAATTGTGATCTTCCAGGTGATAATGGCTATACATTTAGTATACAACATGGTGTATTTCAAATTACTGGATGCAGGAGGGAGGTAGATGGACAGCCAAATAAGAAGATTTCACCAACAATTCATCCTGTGCCCTGTATTCAGGAATATCTAGAGGATCAAAGTGTCCTTTTGACTCTTTCAACTCATGGGCCTGTGTAAGTATAAGTTTAGTGTGGAAAATAATATCAGGATATATGTTTATATGTATTCACTCCTTACGAAGATGGGGGTTTTCTGTCATTGAATCACAGTACCCTGAAAACAGTGGTAGCCAGTGTAGGTACTAGGAGGCCCAGGAACATGAGGGGCCTGCTAGAAATGAGGCATGAAGTTAGCCTTGAATTGTTATTGATTTGTTGTGCTAAAACCATTAGTTGGAAGTTAGAAAGTGTGTCATTATGAATATTTCACGTTATCATTGAAGTTGAGTGAAGGTTAGAATGCCAAATCTTTTGGGGTTTTTTAGCATACTCTACTGAGCATAGCTGATTCCCTTGCCAGGGTTAGGGAATTTACTAGGAAGTGGGCTTTTTATGAGAGTGGTCTCCTATTACATTCTCCTGCCAACAGTATTTTGTTTGTGATGATGCAGATTTAAGCTCACAAACTCTGGGTTACAAGAGTGTCATCTTATCCACTATACCATGGTGGCAAAATGTTATATTGATTAATCAAGCACATGTCATACATAGACTCCTTATTGTGTTTGCCATGTGATCATGATATATTGAGCTGTCCTTCACAGAAAGACTAATAGTGTGAGCTGTTTTGTCATGCATGATTGAAGTCCATATTGTCATTTCATGGAAAGAAAGTGCTTAAAATAATCCACTGTCTTTATGAGGTTTAAAACTTGAAAACGTTTGGTACAGTGAAGGGTGGAATATCCCTTAAATTTTGTACACTTGACTGGAGAAGCAAAAACTCCTTTCTCAAATAATTCCAGATATAAAATGTAAGTGGAAAGTTAGATATAGCTTTCGGTTTTTATGTATGGATTGTATTTATGTATTTTTTAGTATTGTAATGTTACTGTAGGTGTTAAAGTACAACATTATTTTCTTCCAAATATGCTAAATATAAGAGTGACCACAGTAAGGTTTTTTATCAGATATACAGAGTACGCCTTACTTAATAGTATTTTGTTTTGATGAAAACAGTTGTTAAGCTAGATAGATTTTGAAGAGTAAAAATTGAAAGCCAAGGGTTTTAATGACAGAAAGCAGTATGTAGAATATCCTAGCAACATGCACATTTGCAAGTAGGTTCGGTGTAAAATGAATTTGTTGTAATATGTCATTTGTTTTTGTTGCTAACAAGTTTTGTTACCAGAGATTTGCTACTAATGTCTTGAAATAACCTTTGTATTGTAGGAAGTCGTTCTCATACAGACGACTGCAATTTCTTGAATCGAAGTTCAAGTTACATTCTCTTCTCAATGAAACAAAAGAGCTGGCAGTGCAG
The DNA here is from genome assembly GCA_024741275.1 of Chironex yamaguchii. Taxonomy (NCBI): domain Eukaryota; kingdom Metazoa; phylum Cnidaria; class Cubozoa; order Chirodropida; family Chirodropidae; genus Chironex; species Chironex yamaguchii. The sequence continues at coordinate 5,421 of JANTCA010064310.1, read as the reverse complement.
AAGGATCTTCCCCACAGGGATTTTTACAATGTCAGAAAGGTAAGGTTCTTAGCAGTTGGAATATGTTCATGTTGAGCATCTCTTGGTTCATGCATAATAGTGTTTCCATTTATTATGGAAGAGCTAAGCCAATTTTGATTATGCTTTCCTAACTATTGTATATATTATTTATCGCTCAAACAGGCAGCTTTTACCAATAAAGTGTAAATATATATGACCAAGCTGGAACTCATAACCCTCAGACTCAAAAGCCAACATTCAAACACTAAGTGCGGCTATTGTGGTTATGCTCCACTCCTGACAAATATGAGAAAGCACTGTCTGCTGAGAGACTTAAAAGGGAATTAAAAAATCCTAGCATAGAGGTTTGATAACAGATATTTCAAATTCTTGGTATCATGAGTCAAAATGCAGTGATGGGTAGGGGGAATTCATCAATTTGTTACCCTGATGGAATTGATACACTGGTATTTGCTGACATCTTCCCCATTTAATGGCCGAGAATTCAACATCTATAAATTTTACTGTCCAAAGGATCCCTATTTCTTTAGGGTTGGTGTAAAAAAGTTCACCACTGGACTGAAAAACCTGATATTCTACACAGTTTTGTCCCTCTACACAAAAATGCTCAACCCGATGCTAAGTCTAGTCCTAAGCCTAGCAGTTTTATCCAATTTTTCTTGCAATTTTCTTGCCTAGATAATTTCAAAGGTAGCACTGGTCATTATTGATTTTTTTCATAAACTAAAATGTATGAGATGTTTTCTGACATATACTGATATTTGGTACTTACAAAAGGAAATGCTGTCAATGCTGTCAATGATGTTGGTCATTATTGGGATTATGCTTCTGTTATATATAACTTCTAATGGTGGTAACTAGATCTTTGTGCTTTTTACCTGTCCAATATTGGCTGTTGAGCCTAAGGATGCTGTTAGCTAACAATTATTGCAGTTTATATCTGGGGAAGAGGCAGGGTTATTCTCTTTAAGATGCAGTGTTCGCCTTTTCTGCCCTAAGTGCCATGTTAATTTCTCGCTAAGGGAGCGTTAACCCCAGGAAGTGAGTTTGATGCGGTTTGCATTGGGGATAGAAATCGTTTTGTTTGTTTTATGTGTGTATGCTTTTGTGTTTGTGCGTGCGTGTTTAATGCAGAGTGTTTTCAAAAATGGCTGGATCGATTTTAATATTTTATGGCGCGTTCGGTTGGGAATGACTGCCTCTCGCGACTATTTTTCCTTTTTTAGATAATTTTGCAATTTCATTTTTCGCATTATTTTTTCAAATTTCTTCCAAATTTCAAGTCTTCGGAATACCTATCCTGTACAGTTAATTTTGGGGCATACATTCCGAAACTGCTGTTAGCTCTGAACTGCCTATGAATTCCCGTCTGAGAGATACTCACGTAAAAGCTTCGCTTGCAAGCTTCGTGAAACCTGTAGCCTTGGGGCATTATGATACCATTTTCCATGCCGAAGGTGGCCAGTGGAAAGTTTTTCCATTCGAGGGTAACTTGTGGCTGTTATTGATGAACTGGTCGAAAAATCGTCATGTAGTTCTTCCTGTTTTTATATTACGCGTCTTCTGACGTCTTTAAATTTATGAGGTGGTCAGGGTGCTCTGGTAACTTGGCATAGTAATTACATATTTGATTGATTATTCCTGTTCTTGCATCAGGTTGATACTCACGTGCACGCTGCATCATGTATGAATCAAAAGCATTTACTGCGATTCATTAAGAAGAAAGCAAGGAAGCATGGTGATGATATTGTAGTAGTGGATAAAGGCGAGAAGAAAACTTTGTCTCAGGTATTTAATCTGTGCTCACAGGAGGTGTTTCAATGCACGAAATTTGTAATAACGTAATAATTAAGATTGTGTGCCAGAATAACGTTATTCTTTGTAACAACAGCGTCAACGAATCTTCATAAGTTCGCGAAGTTCATTACGTACTTACAAATATGCTTTGTTTTCAACTTTCTTGTCAACTAAAGTTTGCTAACTTTTATTATCAAGCACGTCAAAATTATGTTAAGTGTTGAACAGTTACTGTGTTCATTGTTGGTCAACCCTAAACAACCCGCCAGTCATTAACTGTGGTGGTGTTGTTCTTCGCAAGTTTTTGTATGAGATGGATATTGCCACTTGTGCGACGACGCTTGTTTGAGACCGTATGTAGTTATTCCCGCTATGCGTTTAAATGAAATCGGCAAAGTTCTTAATTCTGTTTTTACAGTGCGTATGTGAGGCAAGGTAATTATTTAAGATTATAAATGTAAACATTTTTCTTGCAATAGTATAGTAATAAGTATTTAGAGCCGCCGTAGTACAGTGGATAAGACACTTGCAAATCAGTTGTTGCAAGTTCAAATCCGCGTCAGCACAAAGAAAATTCCATTGGTGAGAGAAGGTAACCGGTGCTCACTCTCATAAAGAGCTCACTTCCTAGAAAATTCCCTAACCCTGGTATGGGAATCAATTACGCTCGATAACTAATATGGTAAAAAAATAAGTAGTTGAAGCTACCATTTTCTTCAAATGACACTTTACAAAACTGACTAAAATGGCGAATAGAGGCAAAATAAATTATCATTTATCATTGCTTTTAGCGAAGGGCAGCCATTGAACAATGCCTGTTGCAGATTTATTAATATCTCAGAGTCAATGCAGAGTAAAGCAGTCAAACGTACAAAAATGCTCGGTAGTTGTCTTAGTAAACTATTTTTTTGGCACAATACATAGTGGAAGAGCAGAGAGCATATCTGATGCGCGTGCATCTTTTATGTCGGCCGTCTAAGCCAGTAAAACAAACTTGACTATTTAAAAATTGCTAATAATTACCATCTACGTATCACTGTAATTTAAAATGAGCACTAACTGTATAAAAAATAATTTTCAGTAGCACCTTAAATTTTCGAATCGGATTAATATAAAAAACTATCCAATTTTTCGTGTCATTCCAGCTTGCCCTAAAAATTTTATTGAAATTGTCACATTCCTTTTTGAGGTATGTTGTAAACATTGGAACAAATATAATGACTAACTAACAAATGGAGGAACCGATATGTGGGAGAAACCTTGGCAGAGGTAAAAATCACTCTTGAAATCGCGGAAAAATTTCCCGTAATTTTCTTCATTGTTACTTGTAAAAGGAGGAAATATAGTTGAAGCAGGTAATCGTTTTTGGATTGCCCGCGTTTTGGCAGTTAGTACTCTGCATTGTTTGTCGAGTTCTGAAATTTTGACTGAAGATTGTTATTGTTCAATTTGTCACAGATATTTGATACACTGCAGTTATCACCGTATCATCTGAGTGTAGACAGACTGGATGTTCATGCGGTGAGTAAAAGTATACCTTGTTTAAATGTTTCTTTCGTAATTATTTAGCCAGTAAAATTGTATATTGATCTCGGAAATTGGAAAAAATACACTGCCCTGAAATTTCGAATGACCAGTACTTGATGACAAGCTGAAAAAGTGCGAGAACAGTAAGGCAATAGGAGTGATTAAGGAGAAAATAATGGTCGATTTTGAATATGATATGAAAGTCCAACCTACTTCATCAGGCTATGAGTTATATAGAATTTTAACGGAATGACCTATTTCATTAGAGATTTTTAACTCTTAAGACATTAAATTGGAATTTGTATCGACCTGAGTTAAATGAAATTTCGGTTGTTTGCTCAACATTGTTCCCGATGCTGTAAAAAAGATGACGAACTATAACGTTTTCAGTGAGAGGTTTGGCTTCCTACCCATGCTTTTAGCAACTCATGAAGTAAACGTTGTAAGCTTTTGATGAATACGGGATTAAGGAATCATGTCTTTTTTAGCAAAACAAGCCGGGTATTTGACAACAAGCCTGGTCTGTCTCATACATGCAGGTGGTTAGAGAAACTGACTCGATTAAATATGGAGTACGCCCCGGAATGCTCACAGATTGAGGAAGGCCTCTGTACAGTACGTCTATCTGCTATACTTTCGAGACTATCGCTGACTGTGCCAAGGGTTGTGGTAACTGTCACAACCAAATCCGCGTACCCCCCAGAGGGTGCCTTACGTTCGGTCGCTCGGTAAGGCTCTCGGACATGACAGTGCACTTTGAACGCTTATTAATAACATATTGATACACTTAGATAACATGAAACTCCTAAGCTAACATTTCCTTTGTCAGAGCATATTATGCTGAATCCTCTTGTATGGTTCGGGCTCTTATAACTCTTACTTTGTATACAGGAAAGGACAAGGTGTTTTTAAACCAGGACAATAAGGCAAATTGGTTTACTTCGTGGTGTTGGAGGAAAACAGGCAAAGATCTTTATTCCTAAATGTTCATATTGTATATTTCCTGGTTATTGTACTACTTGATTTTTAATCTACTAGTCTATTACCATTATTTGCTGCTTTTATTACTTAGACATCTTTGGTTCAATTTACCTTCTGTTAAAATTTATATTCAGTTTAATGGATTAATTATGTGTATCGGGTTTTTTCGTCGTTAGGATCGTAACACCTTTCACCGTTTTGACAAATTCAATTCGAAGTATAACCCAGTTGGTGAGTGACGTGCTGTGCTTAGTTCTGAACACACAAGATACTTTTAACACGTTTCTTTGAAGGCTTTGATTAGTCGTTACACACGAATTAGTTTGTTTTAGTAAAGATGGAGGGTACTATAGCATTTTCTTGCTTTAGTATTACAATAGTACTTTCCTCAACAATTCCAATGTTGTACTGAAGAGATGGAACATGTTTAAACGAGCCGTTACAGCTTTTTTGCTCTCAAACCACAAGTGGTTTGTAGTACAAGAAGACTTGTGCTGCCCGTTTATAAGAACCAGCCACACTTGTTAGCTTTGCTCTTTGTGAATTCATGTTCTAGGACTAAGACCTACACGAAGGTTCCACGTCCCGTACATTGGGTGACAGGATAAAGTAGCAAGTTTGGTCTAATGTATAACTAGTACAGATTTCAGGAAATGATAACTTTTAGGTAGTCGTATCTTTTTACTGTTTCATACTCTCAAGGCCATGGAACGACAAAACCCTTAAGTTTTTTTGGTAACGTTTTAATTTTTCCTTATTTTTTAGTTGTCACTGTCGTACTGATAAAAACGTGGTGCATACATAACTTACATGTGACGTGCTACTATCATCTTATTTTCATCCTATTTCCGTGCGTGGTTTCAGTGTAGTGTTGGAAAATATGATAGTGCAAGAAGTAAAAAAGGGGAAGTCGTCAGAGACATTTCTGTGGGAATGCACTAAGAGAAAGTTTTAGTTTGTCAAACTGACTTGTATCTTAGTCAGTGCCCTGGAATCCCGTAAGGGCTATTGGGTTAAGAACTTATGTATGTATGTATGTATGTATGTATGTATGTATGTATGTATGTATGTATGTATGTATGTATGTATGTATGT
>JANTCA010064299.1:0-16270 GCA_024741275.1 Chironex yamaguchii | reverse complement strand
ATGTATAAGGACGAGAATTTTCGGATAATTGGCACAGCTAGATCGTCCTTTCATCTAAGTGTACTGGAGTCTGTCTATATTAAAACAAGAAAACCGGTACTCTGTAGGCAGAAAGAGTTCGTTTTTTCACTTGGACTCTTCAAATAAAGTTTTGTTTTTTCATTTTCTCTTTCTTTGTTTCCTTTCTTGTTTATGATTGGCTAGTTTTGCCACATGTTTCGTATAAATAGGTTTCCATATACGTATACTTAAATTTCTGACGTTTCATACTCTGAGGAGTGTCAGACGAAAAAAGTTAAGTATGATTTTAGCGCAATGTCGCAAATTTTCAAGGCGATTTTCAAGTTTTGTACCACATAAAGATTGTTCAAATGGGCTATCTCTTATTAATGACCAAGAATCCTCTAGTTTTTAATAGCCGTTTAGGCTGTTCATGAAAGCTTCATTGTTTTGGTCAGGAGACCCCAGTATGAAGATCAGGTGGTCCGTCGTCATGACTTAGTGTCCATTCTTTTTGCAAAGGCTGTCTTCACTTTTATCACCATGAAATAATAAACATAGCCAACCAAAGATTGTTTACTGCCAAATTTTAGCTGGCATACGTATGTTACATCTTACATAAGTTTAGTTATTGAATATTGTAGGCAAGTATCTGCAACCATTGGAACCAAGTTTCCCGAAACTGTCACCAAAGTCTTCAACATGGCTATCACTCCTTTCAAACCCTGCTTATTCCACCTTATTCTCACCTCTACAACGAGGGTGTTGTCATAAATTTTGGATCTATATTTAGCGACGAATGCCACTGATTTTGTACGGTAAATCTATATGGAAATGGTTTATCTTTGGAGGAAAAAGTTGCCCGCGATTTCGTCATCGGACGCCTAGCCCAGGGTGAATTTTCAAGTCGATGTAATGGTGGCTGTTAAGAATACCACGGGCTTGTTTTCATTTTAAGGCCCAGACGATTTTAGAAATGATCCTTTGTGGTATCGTTTTCAATTGAAAACTTGACTTCTTACTTAATTATGGATCCTTTTGTGTACATCACCGATCATCCATTGAGAGCATGTATTATGGTGTTATGGTTGTAATCATGTTGGTCGGCAAACGTTTTTCGGTTCCTGTCATATTTTATCTGTGGTCATCACAAGTAGAACTTAAAGTGCCATTTTCAACTATCAGGCGATTTTTATAAGGCCAAGTAATATATGTGATTTTAAATTATCCAACCTATCCTCTTAATCCCTAAGTGTATCCATAAATATGAGTTCTAACAATGCTTTGTCGATTGCCAAATGTCCTTGTAGCAAAGCGAAGTAGAATCAGCCGTAATTTGTGGAACAAGGAGAAATACGTGTGATTGCTGTCTAAAAACAGAGCGAATCTGTATTCTGGAAGGTATGATCAATAGTGGTGGTAGTTGTGAGATTGCAGAGGCAAGAACGTACAAGTTTAGATAGATGAAATTTTGGAATTTAGTGTCCGTTATCTGCCCTGTTTTTTTATTTCACAGTATTGGTAGACGTTAGAATGGCCTGTAATCAATTGCATTTTGTTTGATTTACTTGCTATTCTTATAAATTGGGGAAGTATAAATAAGTTTATTATTGTTGAACTATCTTTGTAAAACCAGCAGGCTTTAGTTGTTGGTCCATATGGGTCTGATTGTAAGTGAAAAAATAATATATAGTCTCACAAGTCGTGTTGACTACTTTTTTGAATTAATCACAATCAATTAAATTTGACCAATCCAGAATAGATCAGGATTGTATGCTGTGTAGGACATCGATTACAAAGTCACCTTAAGACGTCGCATTCAGTGGAATCTTGACAAAGTTTTCTTCGTCGACAGAAGGCGTGTTCATGGTTACACATCAAGCTCATGATCTGTTTGTCCCTGTGTCTGCATAACTGGATATGAATGTTATGTCATATATCATGAACCCTTCTGATCTTTTAAAGATGTTATCGTACTTATAATGCTTTTGCTGGCTCGACTCCTTATCGAACTAGCTGATTTTGCAAATATTCTCAACTACTTCATAGACGTACGTAGCATCCGTAACAACAGTGACGGTAAACGGATTGGAATCTGCAGCTGGTGATGCAACCTTAGTAATTGGCAAAGGTACGTCATTTGATCTTCTATTTCATGTAATCATCATATACTTGGGACGTTATTTGTGTTTAAGTGTATTGTTTTAAGTACTGAATTGTAAGAACAGATCAGATAGGAAGTACAATCTTGAAGCAATCCAATTTCTCTCTTTGAATCCGTTCATATTTTAGAGTTATACTATCAATAACATCATTATCAGTTACGATCACGTGGTAACGTAGTCAGTTTCGTGTAAGGCCTCGTCCCAGTTCTCTTTTATCCTACTCTTCTGCATTTCTAATCTTAATATTAGTATATGGCGAACAATGGCCAACCACTGTGGCGTGGCAAGTGAATTAGCCAGGGTAATCAGAGGCCATTATAACCATGAAGGATATTGAAACCTTCTGAGTGAAACTTTTGGTTAAGGTACCTGGCGAGCAGGTGTCATTTTTAATACATTACAAATACTTGTAACAATTTGTTTCTATGGTCAAGTATTGAGTAAATGAAGAATTTCTTATATTTATTGCTACCAACTGCTACCTTGCGTTTAAAAGAAACTTATGGATATCCTACATTATAAGGTGAATGGAATTACCAAAGAAAAAATCGCTATTAAATGCGTAAATCCAATGTAGAATTGTTTCCAAAATATAAGCTGTTTTATTACTGGTAAAAAGGGAAGTATTTCTGTAATATAACTTTTAGCACCTGTGATATTGAGAATTCTCAGTGGCTTATTTTTCATGATATGGGCTATAGCAAAAATTTACAAATCTGCTAAAAGATCTCATTTTCAGTTCATTAAGCGATAGATAAGAAGAATGCAGGAACCTAAGACCAACGTGAGACCATAATTATCGAGAATTATCACGTAACGTGACTGCTTAGTTTCAGCGGCATTTTCAGCTCCATTTGCGTAGCGCTATCCACTTGACCTAGTGTTTTGAAGTGTACTTTGATATCTGTTGTCACCGGAAGCTTTCGGCAATAGTTTGAACTAAGAGAAGCTGGTTATGATGCCGCTGGTTGGAAAATAGAACGTATTGAAATTTGAAGTGTGGATTTTGTACTTTATGGCAGTTTAGTGCCGTTAATACCCGGATATGTCGTATTCTAGGACCAGGATTGCAGGGGTCTTGTAGTGAATCAAGGGGCCAACTTTATCTGGAATCTGCTAAAGAAGAAGGAAACAAGTACGATGGAGGAGAGGGAGCTTATTTGATGATGGATTCCACGAAACCGTTGGAAAACGTACAAGAGCAAACAAAGTTTTCACCGGAAGAGGAGAACGAGACACGTCAATCGTCGGTAAGTTGATAATGTGTAACACTTTTCATTGTTTTTAAAGAGAAGAATGAAATATCTGTGAAAAGTTTTGCTAAAGAAATAGTGTTTACCTTGAAGATTGGCACTTTCCATCGTTAAAATACAAAATTTGTAACTTTAGCTCTCTGCTTTGAAGAAGAGGAGGATCCATCTACTAACTTCCAACCTACAAGGCCTATGTCTTGCGAGAGCTAGCAGGTCAATAATTCTGGGACAGATCGCGCTCTTCTTCAAAAAGGCGGTAAACGTTTAAATTTTGTATTGTATTTTACTGGTTCCATACTAGCCCCACGACACGACGTTTCAGGAAATGATAAGGAAGTTGTAACTTCTGAGTTGCAGCTATCTCTTTCCGTTTTACTTTATTATCTTGAATAATGAAGTGAAGTATCTGAATCTGAGGAACTTTCGAGTCTTTTTATTATTTTTATATTGCTTTTTCGTCCTACTAAGGGTAGAAAGATAAAACTTTTTGAATTTTCATTTTTAAGCATCAAAACGTTCTCAAAATTTGTTAAATAATGTCATACGTTTGCCGCTACATGTACAGCATTTTTGTTTGCATTTGTTTATAGTAAATTAGCAAACTATAGTTTGTTTTGAATAATTTGAAATATTTTGCTTCATTTGGTCACTTGTACTGTAAACAATATTAACAAATATCATGGAGCAGCGATGAATTATTTAATTTGACTTTGCAGAGTCCTTGCTTGCTAGAGCCGGCTATCAACATACAAAAGCGAATATTGGTTTGAAAAGCGGGGGTTATTTTATTCTAGTTGTCTTGATCAGTGTTTTAATAGTGGCTGCTCTGTAGACACTATTTTGTGCCAGGTATTTAGATGAGTTGCAAAAATCTTTCCCGTGGGCTCAATGGTACATTATTGGCCAAAGTCAGCCCTTTAGGATGAAATATTAAAACGTTTGATCAGCCACGCCTGTTAATTTCTGAGGGTCTTAATAATGACAAAGGGACCTGTGTATTTTGGAAAGGACTTGATATTTTAAATTGTTACTAACTCTCGCTCGGGAGATTTTGTTCAAGCACATGTCTTATTCTCTGTACTGTCTGATATCTTAGACGTGCCAATTTTAAGGATTATCCAAAAATTTCAATTCAGAAGACTGTCAGTTGAAAAGGATTATTCGTGATTTCCTTTGTTCGCCTACATGATTCAATTATTTCTGCAGGACATTTAGTTTACAATGCTTTCAGACAGCGGAACAAAAAACCGTTTTATGTGCGTCTTACAGTGGAATCAAATGATATCTCGTCTAGTTAATTATGTTTGCACGAAGGAAATTTGGAATTTTTGAGCGTATTTCCTACTAAAGTATACTGTTGCTTTGAATAGAGTTGCTGGCATTAGGTTACCGATGCCCTTGTCAGTTGGATCATTATTTGCAAAGACAACTTAAAACCAGTTTTGTTATCTGTAATTTCCTCGTGACGCTAGCACTAGTACGTTCATATAAAGACATCTTTGTGGAAAGTGCAAATCTCTGGTATCTTCAAATGGCAGGTACTTGAAGGTTAATGAATATGATACTTTTGAGCATTTTAAGTAGTCTACATTACGACATAAAGTGAGATTGCAATTTCAATAATTTAACTTTCTATGGCGTAAAGTTTTGTAAGTAAATAGAATTATTAAGCAAAATTGCAATTTTACAATGGATATCATTCCCGTGTGAATGATTCTTGCAGTGAAGTAGCATACAGTGCCTTTTCTGTCACTCATGTTGCAATTGATTTTCCTCCAGAAAATTTGAATATTTGATTGTGTTTATGTCATTTTCCTCTAACCTTCTCTTTTTTTGACTTTTAACTGTTTTCTCTTAGGATATTGCATTAACGATTGATGGTATTTACGACGCTGTACAGCGATCAATGACTGAGCCCGAAGGTGAAGTACCTGTTTCAAATGTGAATAGCAACGTTTCTTCCGTTTCTGATATAAGTGGAGGATCATCTTTTAGTAATCCTACTGAATCGCTTACCACTGTACGAAAGCCCGAAGAATTAGATCAAGTGACGGACGACGGGGAAATTTCGGAAGGGTCGGAGTTATCGGTGATTAAGGAGGAACCCGAGGAGAGTACATTTTCTAGTGGTAGTCTTCCCATTTCGTTGTACGTTAAACAAAAAGAATTTACAAGTACTAGTAACAAAGGAACTCTTGAAATTAAAGGTGCGACTAGTGACAAGACATACACAATTGACAGCTTAAAGGAGGAAGTAAAAGACAAAACATTTTCGGCAGGGCCGAAAGATGCTTCGTCAGGTGATGACAGCAATATGGATGTTTTAGGAGATCTTCCTGATTTGCCTTATGATAATACTGTAGTATTTAATGTAGGAGATTCCATTAACACAGGCGCAAATAGTGATAACGAGTCGTATGTAGGCGAGAAAATACCACAAGAGGAAGAGAACAGAACCCAGGTAAAAAGGGTCGATGATGATATTGGGAACAGGTTGATTTCACATGCTGGTGTAAATAGTACCCCAGTGATTGAAACTGAAGAAAAAGGCAAAGATGGTCACAATAGTAAGGACTTGAAGTTAACAAATAAGAACGACGTTTGCGAAACTTTGTCACCGTCAAATTCCGATGCGCACGCCACTGGAGCTATTGAGTCCCGAAGTCCCGAAGGAAGTGACAAAAGGACAAGGAATTGCCAATTAGACCTCGAGGCCTCGTCAGGTGTCATTCGAAACGATATTATTTCCGAAGTGTCAGCAGCTACGAGGAATGAGAGCTTCAGAAGTGATGTTGATGATCCTGCACTACTGAACATGTACTATATACCTGAGAATAGTATACCGACAATTGTGAATAGTGACAAAGCGGCTAAAACGAGCACTACAGGTACGAAAGCCGTAGACGATAAACCAGTGAATGACCAGAAAACGAAAGATGCAGGTACTGGACAGAAACACGACAAGGTGGAATCCTCGCAGACAGAGAATGATACGAATGCGGGAAAAGACATCTTTAGTTTCCAAGTCCCGGTTGAAATCCGAGTTTTCATCGCACTGTTTTCGTACGATCCCACCCTAATGTCCCCTAATGCCGACGCTGCTCAAGAGGAGCTTACCTTTCGTCAGGGGGATTTGATTAAAATATTTGGAGATATGGATGAAGATGGCTTTTACTTTGGTGAAATTAATGAACAACAGGGATTTGTACCGAGCAATATGGTTCAAGAAGTTAATTTAAACGATTTTGGAGTCGCGGGGAATGTATTACCGCCTGGCAGTAGCAAACTGAACCCAGAGGGAACATCAGACACGGAACAACGCTTAGCCGTGCAAGCATCAACTTCTGCCGAGGTTGTGAATGTTTCAGATAATGAACCGACCATGGCAGAGGATGATAATGATAAAAGTGTTTCATCTGTAGCGATCGATATTTCCGTCAGCAATGATGTTCTTGATAGTTCAACTCCTTTTACTCCACCAAATCCAAGTATATTTAATTTACCGCCTAAGAAAATGGTAGCAATGTTCCATTACGATCCACAAAAATTGTCACCAAATGTTGATTCTGAGGTGAGTGCCTTCATCTTTATGATACTTACCCATGTTGCATTCCTGCATTACTGGAAATAGTTTTACTCATGGACTGCTGGCAGTACATGCAGTGCATAGTGATTTTTCATCAAAGAGTCCACTAAATTTAATGCTCCCAATCAGCATTGCCACAATATGGCACCGTTGCTTATATTCCCAATCCGTTCAGACGTTCCATTCTTCCGCGCGTTTTAAACCTTTGTAAATCTACTCTGTTACATCTTAAACTCTTATTCTTAGATCGAACTTGGATTCAACGCTGGTGATGTTCTTGAGATATACGGAGGAATGGATGATGACGGATTCTATGTGGTAAGTCACTTCCAGTAACATGTTCATCAAATCTGTAGACATTTCTGAGTATTCAGTCGTCCCCGGAGGTGCCTGGGTAGTTTTTTCGAGACTTCGGTAGTTATCTGAAATGTTTATCGATAAAATTATTTTGGCAGCCTTAATTTTTACCAGCCTTAATTTTTAGTTGACTCTAATTTTAGTAACCTTAATGGAGACACTTAGTATCAAATGACCAAGTCACTTGGCTGATTATACTAATTGTTCATTGTCATTTTGTTAAAATCTTTTGCAGGCAAAGTTAAATGGCAAGTCAGGATTAGTTCCTTCCAATTTTTTACGACCGTTTGTTGAGGAAAGAGATGACGCCAGAGAGATCGAGATATTTGCCAATTCAAGCAAGGTAAGTCATGTTCCATGTTCTATATATGTGTATAATACATATATAATAGCAAGTTCGATTTCTCTCAGCTCCCTCTTCACAAAAAGATTAATGAAATTTTCTTTACCAACCCTTGGTTTTTGGCTTGTGTTACCAAGGAACAGAAATGTCCTTTCTCGAACCTTTTTGTCAGAAAGGCACATCGGTTGGGTCTGGCGGGTTTTAAGAGAGGTAATGATCGTTCTTGCTCCATATATGCAAATGAAATGCTCCGCGGGTTGACATGTAAGGAAATGAGGTAAATCTTGGACTTTGATAAATAATAATTTGTTGGATAATTTTTGTATGGAATACAGAATTTTTGTTTAGTCAGAGAAAACTCCTCAAGAGTCGTGAATTGTGAAGCGTTATTTAGCACTCTGCTTAGGATTCTTGGAGTACTGAAAACAGGAATCTTTTGTCCAGTGAACTGAGATTAATAGTTTAGAAAGATCTTCTTTTTAGTTAAATGGTATTGCCATCACACTTCCACATTGAAAGTTAAATCTGTGGCCGTTCACATGCAAAGACGTTCGTTGTTATCTTAAATAATGATGCTTCATACTTTGTCAGTGTCAAGCGTCAGTACACTGTAACTACTTGCCCAGTTTTAAAAACTGTCTGCAAATTTATTTGGTGCCCTGGATTGGTTGGGATTAGTGGTTATAACAAGAAGAAGAATATGAAGTATTTTTCAGATTCGCCAATTCCTTTTACTTGTAAGAATTTTTCAGATTCGCCAATTCCTTTTACTTGTATGTATTGACCCAAGTGCCGTGTCAGTTGGTTCTGTGCACTGCCGTTGCGAATAGAGTTGCAGGTATATAAACAGATCAAAAGGAAATAAAAATAGTGACAGGCAAAAACGCATTTCTTGAAAGAAATTTGGGAAGAAATGAACCACTCAAAATGTGGGAAAGTCACGTAATCTATTATAAGGACGAAGATAAAAATTTGATGACCCATATAAAGTTCGGCTTATACCTGTATGTTATTGATACACTGATCTACTGTGACTCCTCTGCACTTTTTGTTGGCTGCTGCTTTTCCACGCATCATTAGTGAAGCTCTGCTCACTTGCTCTGAATGAGAAACAAATTGGGCATTATGAATACCTTGCAGTAACAAATTTATCAGTTTGGAATTTCCTTTACTACCAATTACAGTTTGAAGCACTCCCCCCTCAAGTCGGTGAAAGAATGAAGCTGCTTTTTGAAGCATTTCAGCTGCCTTCTTCTTGTCCTTGTCTGACAGGTCTGTTCCAAACACCAGGCACTGGAGAGCGATAGCCTCAGTCGCCGCTTTTAATTTGACAGGACTTAGTTTTTTACCTTTCAGTTTGATGCCAATCTTTTTTAGTTCTGTTGCTATCAATTTGTTGATATTAATCTTGAACTGACAGCTTTTTAGATTTTCTGTACCATGGGTAAGACATTGATTTTCAGTTGTTAGCTTTTTACCGGCTTTGACGGAGCTCTGCAGATCTTTTTTGATGACTTTTTGTCGTTGTTTACTTGAGTATCCTGACACCCAACGAGTGACGATCTTGTATGTGGAAGCCTCTCCAAGACTCATGGCCATCAGACAAATGGCATATTTCATACTGTGAAGACCTTAAAGAAATCATGAAAAAGGCTATCAATGTTTGGAACAATTAAAATCTCTTGTAGCTGTATACAGGAAAACTAAATTGAGGCTGAAACTAAGATTTAAGGCACACTTTTGAGAAGTGGAATCATACCAAAGACGCTAGTTCGAGTACTGGAAATATACAGTCACGATAGGCATTTGAATCTATCTACTTTCGTCATTATAGTTGCTTTTATGAGCATAGTTCGCATCTTGCATCCAAAACACAGCAACAGGCTTCCTAATCGTTGCGAATCTCTTAACAAGAAATGACAACTGTGCTTTCTGATTGAATGGATTTGTATTTGTCCCTGTAGTATACCTATTTTTGTAAGACGCGATTGCCTACATACATGGATTAAGCTACATTGCTTCATTTACGCTACTATAGATGAGTATCTTCTGCTCGCTTTTTCTTTTATCCAGTACACATTGAAATGCCCTATCACCTGCAATATCTTTGTGATATTTAGCTCTTAAAATGGACTCAGCTTTTATAATGGTTGTCGCAATAAGTATGCCTGACTTTTTTAATTGTGAACTTCTTTCCATCCTTCGGATGTTAAATAGAAGGTGAAACTCGTTTTAAACACGCTCCACTTATAGGTTAACTGTGTTAAAATAGTGCGGTGCTGCCTCGTATACTTGAATGGTTAGAAAGATAGTACATTTTGATTTTCAGGGATGGGTCGAGGTAAGTTGTGGAGGGTCGATAGTGTCGAAGTAAGTTCCCAACATATCAACAACCTTGTGCGGGTGAAATGAAAAAGTTAACTAAAAACGCGGTTTTCGCAATTTGTAACTTTTTATTACTGTATTCAGTGATTGCCATGTTTGAGGCTGGTGATGATTAATTCTAAAAATTTATCTGAAACTGAGATTAATTGCACCTTAAAAAATGGCATTTTCTCTCTCTACAAGGTGTATTAGGCCTACAAAGTCATATTGTTAATCTAGTCTACTGTGTTGGTTACCTTAGTCAGCAGTACGCTAAGTTACGCATTATGCTATACTTGTTTTCATATATGGTTATTATGTCTGCATTTTAACACGAGTGAACAGGTGAGAGGAAAATGTGACCATCGTTTGTTGGGCATTGTAACGTATCTGTCATGTTAATGTGAAATAGATGAAGTGCAATATTTGTGACGGTAGTACGATTTGTCTCTTATCGTTCAAGAACGACAAAGTATTTATTTATACAGCTGAGTGTGTTTTAAGGCAAAGTCTTCAACGTTTTATGCCTATATACCGTGACATTTAATGTCTTTCATCTTGATCCTTGACAAATATATTACGATAACTTCTGCAGGATTTGTCAACACTTATTCCGGCTCAGACTAAGGCTGTTTGTTCTCTCAAAATGTGATAAAGTTAATGATTTGCTTCTGATCTAAAAGTATTAGGCATGCCTATCCTATATCACTGATATGCCACACAAATCACTGCCATATGATTTCCTTATTCTTATGCCATTTTGTCTTGTGTGAAATTATGAGATATGTTTAGAATTAAATTGTGGTAGTTGTAATAAATTGAGGAAAGTTTAGTGTCTTAATGATTATTAGGATGCGAATTTTGTGTGCAGTCTCCTACAAGGAAATTTATTTACTCACGGACATGCGGACGGATGAAAGGATGGTCAGCTTGACTGTTGGATAATAGCACAGAATTGCAGATAGACCTAAATTTGCCAATCTTTACAAACTATACGGAATTATGAGGGTAACTTTTCACCACCGAACCGCAGCTGACTCAAGATATGATATCAGATAAAAGAAAAATCGTCACGGTCCGACGTGGTTTGTTTGCTCTTATAGTTACTCCAAGCAATGTACCTAGGGACCCGAATTGTGTTTTAATGTGGCAATGAAACAAAATGGCTCTCTATATCGCCCCGTTTTTGTCTTTATTTGGAGATAGAAATGTGGTATTTACCATTAGAACAATAATACACCTGGACTCAGTACCCAATCTTTGAATTTTTTAGTTTATGAATTGCAATATAATAAAACTGACCCATGCAAACCCTACTCGTGAAAGACAAAAATCTTACTAGTGACAGTCGTATGTTAGGTAGAACATCAAGTGTAATAGTACCTGAGGTTTTATAGCACCATTAGTGAACAATGAAGAAAACCAGAAGAAGTGAATCAACTTACCAACTTTGTAATAGACTTCTTTGGCCTTTTGCGTCGTTTTTTTATCGACGTGGAGAGGATCAACTGGATCTGCAGCCATTTTAACTACAAGTTCGTCGATTGCAAGCAGTGGGCTTAGTTCCACAAAGGGCATAAGTTTACATGGAGATGTCTGATAACTTGGATCAAGACTGAGTTGCTGGGTGATTTCCTTGATTGCTTTGATACTTTCTTTGTGAACGTCAACTTGGTCACCGTCAATGTTGTTCGTTAGAAAACAGCATAAGATAAACCAAACGAGGATTACTGTCGTTGCTTTTCTAGTAACAACAAAATTTTAGGAAGCTAATATAACAACTCGTTTTCTTAAGACAAAAAGACTTATGTTATACAGCAGAGCTAAGTGTATAGGTCTTGTAAGGAAGTGAAAACTGGGAAAGCGAATAAAATAGGCCAATAGTAATACTGATGATAAGACAAGTATATTGCGAGAAAGTAACAGTAAACGAAGGGGGAAAAAAAAAGATAGAGCATGATTCCAGCATTACCGCAAAACTAATAGTAATGGCTGGCCACGCGATATCGAGGATACCTGTCTCTTTATGTGGTTGACAACCATGATTATTAAAGGTCTGCACAGGCACATTTAAGTTACTCGTTTGACCATTATCCTGAGCATCCACCTGCGATTTATGGTGCAGATTAGCGCTTGCAGAACCAGTTTCCAGATCTTGAATGTGGGTACCTAAACCAGTATGAAAACTGTTTGAACAGTACGGACACATTCATGATCTCAACCATGATGTTTTGTGGTACACACTTTTTTTAAAAGGAACCACTTTGTAAGGAACCTACGTGTAGAGGATCCGAAAATTTAAAGAACTTGCATTACCAAAGACAATGTCCCAAAGGAACTTTTTAACATTTAAAAATTCACCGTGAATAACTGACAATCACAAATGTGCCAGCCATTTACAGTCACAGTCAAATAACAACTCTGCAATTTTTGACTGAGAGTTAGATGTAGAACTTGACACGGTGAATGATAGTGTAATATAATTCGAAAATGTCACTTTTTTCTTGTTGTTTCGTCACTGCTATGGATATCTTGAGAATTCAGGGATTGATTTGTGAAAAAAGTCAGGAACTTTGAGAACTAGGGCTGGTGATAGGTTCCTTATAAAAATACTGTATCATACCAGCTTAAGCAACTGACTGCTTCTGAAGGGTCCTGTCCTACCCAATTTACCTCGCATGGGTTGCGTTAACTCAAGGCTTATTTCAAGGCACTTTCAAAAGATGCTTCGCAACAAAACTATTGGTGAATAATAATTGGAGTGGAAAATATGCATAACAACCATGTGAATGGCAGTGTGGGCCCGTAAAGATACAGGATTGCGGAGGCTAGTTCTCGTTGGTTTGTCGCTCACAGTGGTCTCCTCTATCAAAAACAAAAATTAGAATGCATAAGGGAATTGTAAACACATATTGACCTAAGGTTTCGGTATAGCTCGCTTCTTGTTAATAATACTACCCAACCTTGGTTGTTTAGAATTGTTACGGGTGTCTTAGGCGCTGAATGCTAGTACAATCCCATGCCTAATATCATGACCTGTATTGTAACGTATGCTTTGTTGACCTTGTGTGCAAACTTTGTTTCATCGTAAAAACTGGGGCACTTCAAGAAGGTAAAAGTAATTTTGCACAATTCTCACTAGAAGGGGTATCTCTTAGCAATTACGGTACTTGTAGAAAGAGTATACGTTTATGCGAATATGCGAACAGAAAGTTAGTTGAAAGAATGTTGTAGTTAAGACCATTATTGATAAATATACGTGTTGTAGACAGAGAGAGTCGGTCTCTGCTTATGGTGGGCTTGGCTCCACCTGCATGCTGGTTGTAAAATATTCTTCGTTTCATACTGCCTTGTCCTTTTGATTTTCATACTTTGGACAGAGTTAGGCGAGGTTTATCAATTTAATCTCCGCTACGTTTCAACTTTGAGGATGATCAACCATACTTGAATTCGCTTCGTTATTCATAAAAGAGAGTATGCCCAAATGCTTTATGTAAAGCCATTTCGGCCATCGTTATGGCTAATTCAAGGACGTAGGTCTAAATATACATGTTTCATTTAGGTAGTAAGTATTTGCCAGAAATCATGATAAACACTTTATAGTGGCATTAGCCATGACAAAAACGGATTAATATATTTAAGTCGGGAATTCGTAATTGTAGGTATCCTTTGTTAAGAAATAAACATAATACTCATTTCAAAGCAACCTCATAGGGGCTGAGGGATCCAGAGTCCTCTAATAAAATGTCAATGTTTACTGATGATTTCAAGCCACGTTCGAACATGCTGACACACTGTATTGTTGTCCTGGCTTTATTTGGCCTAGTAAGAACTTGATAAGCTATTACGTTTACCAATTATGCAGATAATATCTTGCATCTGTAAAGAAGATTCCTTTAACTTTAATTAAACGTCAATAAGTTGGTAGTGACGATGGTACCGTAAATAGCCTTTTTTCGAAATACCATTTGTTTTTGCATTACGAGATATTGTCAATAAGGCGCCTACGAGAATTTTAGTGTTTTAGTGTTGGCTTCTTTAATGTCATGAAAATTAAGAAGTGCCAACCAGTTGTAACAATTTTGTGGCACAAGGGATTGAAAATATCATTCTGACCTTCTTCATTCACATTTTCATTGCAACGATTGCCATATCCTTTACATACTTACATTTACGACCAGACAATCTACAAATTACACAAATAACCTAATGTGTTCAGCTGCTTGATATTGTAAGTAAAAGTTAACGACATGAATCTAGCAGCCACTACAACATGTACATCAATCAGAAAACCATACAAGCATACCTATATTTATATTTCTTTCATTTCAAGCCACAAGTACATGCTTAACCTAAGTTGTTGTCGCCTATTTCGTGTAATCAATTTGTCAGTGAAAATTGGGTGCTTATTAATGTAATTTTATAATACCTACTTCGATGCCAGGCGTGGTAATTGATTCCTGAACGTTACCCTTGTCGCATTGTTTGCCATGATTGTGCTACCTCACACCTACTCCTTTTTAAGTTAGCAAGAGAAAGAACTTGTGAGGAAAACTCTTGGAAGTAAGCGAATGCATTTTATGATTGACAGTCCACTTACTGCCTCCAAAAGAAAGTAATTTTTTTGTCCCTATTCTTTCCGGTATGCTGTCAATAGTATCCAAGGTTTTCATTCAAAGAGGTGCAATTTGTATTGCATTGTTCTGAATAAGATCTCGTTGAAAAATCTGTGTAAATATGTGCTTCACATTTTGCCTTAATTGCTTTCTAATGTTTTCTCAGCTTCATAATCTGTCACTGGTTGCCTTTGCTTTGGTTACAGCCCTACTGCCAAGTGTGAAAAGATATCTCTTTTAATCTCACTGAATTGGACGCTAGCATTTGCTGGACGTCGTGTCATCTGATTAGGATGCCCTGCACCATTCTACGCTCTTTATGAATTGACAGAGAGATTGTTGAATAAAAAACCTGCAGCAACTTGCAGTTAACTATTTTACAATCATTACGAGGGTGAGTTTGTGTACGAGGTAATGCAATAAGCACCCAACACCTCAAAATTGTAAAGTAAACAGGCTTTGTAGTTAATTGGTGACAATATTGGCAGCAATTTGCTTAACATGTCCAAACTTAATACTTCAGAGGAGATTGGCACATAGTGCAAGTTCCATTCGAATGTGATACGTTGATACTAGTTTGCCAAATGGCCAAGCTGGCTGTAGGAATTCCAACTTGGCATCCTTTTACAGGTGGCGAGACCTCGTCTAACATGTGTGGATCTCCTGACCAGACGATGCAAATAAAGAGTTGCAGTTTTTGGTATCTTGTGAGGGCACCCAATTTTGAAGTATTCCGAAGGTTTCAATGTAATCAAAATGGGTCATAGACAGGACAAATGTTTCATTTTCAAAATAAAGGTTATGTCAATATTTGATGCCTCCAAAAACAACCTGCCAATGACCGTTCGTTACCTAGGCAACATTACGGCGTAATTCTTGCTTTGTACTATCTCGTTCCACGGACGGATTCAAGCTATAGCTAGCGCTGCTTGAACATTGCTTTGGCGCGAGCTATAATCAGTTCAAATTTTACAATCAGTATTAGAGTTGACTGTAGCTAAGGATATCGCAAGCCAAATAGAAATGGAGTTAGCTTTCGCCTCGTTCAAGAAATTGTGAGACATACCACAGCATATTGTAAAACTGCTTTTTGACTTCCGGATGATTAATGAACATAATTATTCAAATAACACGGGTATTCCCTATGACGATGGCCTTGTTTGTCACTTTTAAAAAGATCTCATTATCAAATATAGTAACTGGGTTATCTCCATGAAGACTTCCTTATTAGCACTATGAAGATTTCATGACCGTAATAGTGATACAGAATCCAGTGTTTATTTCTGATCATTCCCCAAAACTTATCCGCTGTAGCAACTCAAGGTACCAAGATACCCTGATAATTTCAGCAAAATCCATCCATAATTTTTTGAGTTACCTTGCTAACGATCAGACAGACACACAAACAAGCAAACTTTTCTTGTTGATTGTCTAAAGGCCTTTCTGCATTTCAACGTCTACTGAGCTGTGATTGTTGTAGATATCAATGTTAACCAGAGTGCGACAGTACTTAATGAGTGATGAACAAAGTAAATCAGTATAACTCCATTTATTAAGGCAATAGCAATGTTGAATACATTGAACAG
>JANTCA010064288.1:0-16271 GCA_024741275.1 Chironex yamaguchii | reverse complement strand
TTTTAAGTATGATTTTAGCGCAATGTCGCAAATTTTCAAGGCGATTTTCAAGTTTTGTACCACAAAAAGATTGTTTGATTTTATAACTGAGTAAGAAATGTAGCTAGTCTAAATTCATCGATGGATGTCATGGAGTCGGTAAGATTTTTTGAACTTTTTATTTCAGTTCCCGTTTAAAATCCTAACATGTACTCTATACTTCCTTTCGAACAATATCATTTTGAATCTTGATCCTTGATTTTAAATTATTTGAATGATAATAACTTATTTAAAATAGTAATGTGAAGAAAATCCGCACTTTAAATTTTAGGGGAGTCAATGTGATACAAGAAGCTCGCAACCATTTTTCAGTCATGAAAGTCGTGGGACGACACATAGTCTTTTATGCAATCATTCATTTGGAGTCAAAGAAAAAAGCGTTAAGATTGGTCAAAAGGCATGGAATACTTTGAAACAAATTTCATGAAGTGGTCAAGTATAAATATTCCCATTCAGGAAAAAAAACACAGATTTACAGCAGTTTCTCCTGTGAAGAAAAGAACAAGGTCCATCACTGGATATCTGCAAGCCAAATTTCGATGCTTTGTATGTGACACTGAGCGAAAAGTTGACGGTAATTTATATAATGAAGGTGGACTTTGACGTTGCTCAATTGAATCAGCAGCTGAAAAACTACTCGAAAGAATGAAGACATATTTATGTGACCGCTCGCATTGTCTTTATACAACAGCCAATCGCTTGGAATTACTTCTGAGTGGTCATTCGCATGACATCCACCCCAGATGTAACACTGCTCCAATCAGACAAGGCAAAACTGCGAATTTTTTTGATAAATGATTCAAGCTCATTCACCGATCAATTACCACAGCACGTACACTGGTTAGTAGATGGTATGGCAGCGGTGAGATCTTTGAAACCAAGAGCGACATATGCAGAATGGATCAAAAGCTTCATCAACTTCACAACTCCTCCACTATCAGCTGAAGCGTGTTTGTTGAGCACTGTCAACGATGCTCATAGAGATCTCAGCATCAGAAGTGGCACAAGAAGAAAGTGTGGTGATGCGGGGAGAAAGGTTCAAATCGAAAGTTATGACCAACACATACTTCAAAGAAAAAAATGGCAAGAGTTCTTTCACAGTGGAGAGAACAAAGATGGTCTTGTCAGGTTAATGTCAAGCTTCATTGAAAGTGACGAAGGGCGAAATCTTCTTAAATTACCAATACTCTTTACATCAGGAGAAAGAACCGTCAAAATTCAGGACAGGCAGGTAACTGCAATTTTCAACTGCACCCATGAAGAGGCTGACACAAGGCTCGTCCTCGAGCATCCCTTATTGAAGGCAATGCCGTTATGGTTGCAAAAGACACGGATTTTCTGATTCTCACGATATGGGCGTATAGCGCTCATTTAATACAACACAAGTGGTTTATGAAGTATGATAACAATAAATACGCTGAAATCAACGCAATATGCGACTTTCTTGGAGATACATTGTGTACATCTTTGCCTGCAGTTCATGCTTTGTCAGGCTGTGATACAACATCCTACTTTTATCGAGTAGGAAAGATCAAAATCCTGAAAAAGATCATTAAATATTCTTCAAGATGTGAGTTAGTTACTGCCATTAGTCAGAGAGAATATCTATCAGAAGCTGAAAAAGAAAACATCAAAGAGTTTATTCGCGCAACAATGTATAGCAGGAAGGCTAATGAAGGTTACATCGAAACAAGAGTAAGGATATGAAAATGAAGACGTCAATGTCAATGCCACCAGACAAAGACTCGGTAATTTAGGCCATTAAGAGAGTCCATTACCAGGCAATTCACTGGTACAGGTGCACAGATATCAAATTCCCTCTAATATCTTTTGAGGCTGGGAGTTTGATGAAGGCAAAGACATAGTTACACCAGTTTGGTTCACTGGATCACAATTTCCGCCATCATTTAAAAAGCATAGAAGGCGACGAAGCGCAACCAGTTTTGAAGACAGTGGAGATGCCGATATGAGTGATATTGACGAAGATACACAAAAAGAGAGTTTCAAGCAACAGGAATCCGCTGTTACTCGAGGATAAGAAAGATTTGAAGACGAAATTGGTTACAATGCAGATAATGAGAACAATGTGAATGAGTATGAAGAAAACTTGAAAGACGACCTTTCGGCAAATGACTGTAGCAGAAACGACAACGAAAGTGATTGGAAGGTTTCTGATTTTACGTCCTCGGATGATTCTTGTGACAAATGGTTACCGTAGAAATTTCATTCCAGTAATATAAACTGTTTTGTTCTATCGATCCAACCTGAACATGTTTGAAGGACAGACTTCATCTTTGTGTTTCCCTTATTGAATAACTTTCTATATAACGTTTTTTGCACTGTAACTGCTGAGCTAATGTTTTATCACTTAAGTGTTGGCAATGATGTCATCAGTTATTACCTCCGCGAGTGTTTCATGTGTATGTAAGTCTAAAAACTACTTTTTAAAGTCCAGATACTGGGAATCCTATGAAAAATAATACCAATCCATTTCTACGTGTTTTTCCAAGTCAAACAGAATTTCATAAAAAATCGTATTTTACCCCCTAGAAATGGCTTCATCAGTAGTTAGGTCCCCCGTCTTTTGACTTCATTATTTATGTTCTTAGATTTTAGTCAATAAATATAATGGTAAACGATGAAAAAGTTTATATGTCTTTTGTTTGTGGCGAGTTTTCCCTCCCAAATATGTCGAAAAATACCATCGTGAAGACGTCATCAATTACGCCCCTCCCCTGAAAGGTTTTAAAAGTGTTTCAAAGTCTTAAAATACTTTTTAGGGTCTAAATACCTCGGATTCGTTAAAGCATTTAAGGTTAGGCACTTGGTTAGATTGTTGTGATAATTTACCTGTCTAGCATCTCGTGTAGCTATTATATCGGGCAAAAGTAGGTCGGACCTCTGAAAAAACTTTTGAATTCGTTGAAATATTGCACATAAATCATACATCACGACTGTCAGCCAGAATTGTTGTGAGCTAGCTTTCCATTTGGTTAAAAATCCTTGTGCCATGCTGCGCTCTTTCTTTTCAGAAGTGACTGTGCCTGATATCATTTTCTGAAACATCTTTTCAGCAGCCTCAAAGCTGTGTAATACTGCATTCACCAAATTCAATGTATGCTTGGCAAATCGTACTTCAATATGCTTTGGGAACTTGAAATCTTTTTCATTTTTTTGTTGTAGAAACTTTGTTCTCCTTGGAGATGTTCTGAAAAATGAAACAAATCACAAACCATTTGTCATCCAGATGGACAATTCAGGTACTTCTGCCTGCACTGACTCCAAAGCTAAATCTGATTGGTGACATATGCACCATGCAGTAAGGATGTCCCTGCCAACATGATCCCTAAAAGTTTCCACAATCCTCCATTCTTCCCTGTATTTACATTTTCACCATCAGTGGTTACTACAACCAGTTTTTCAGTGTCCACATCAACGTTCTGTAGACATGTAAGAAATGCATCTAGAAATCCTTCAGCTCCTCCCTTGTCGCTGCTTGAAATTCCCAGAAAGAGTTTGGACTGATATTTCATTGCTTGGTACAAATCTTGCTGTTACAAACTTTGAATCAATTTGTTGTTTATCAGCACTGCCATCGATTTGAACTGAATAGCACATGCATTTCTTTAAATTTGTTGCTGCCTTCTCCATTTGCAATTTTGCAACAATGCTTCTCATTTCAGCATATGTCAATGGGTCTCTATAATGATAAAAGCTTGATTTCTCAAATGCTACAAAATCGGCATCCCATCCTCTCGATTCAAACATGTTAGCCAAGTTGTTGCTGTGCTCATGGGAAAGTAAGCGTGATGGGCAGCTTCTTGCACTCTGTGTCTTTGCTCTACAGTCGTTGTATGCATTCACTGCCAACCTAGGAAGCAACTCGAGAGTGATTATCTGGCAATTTTCAAACATTCTTATCCATGGATGCTCAGAGGACTTATTTTTCCACAACTCATCGTGTGTTTTAAATCTTTTAGTTTCCTCATGTGCCCTTGACATCAAGTGATCTACGACGCATTTCAATCGTTCTTTTCCATTAACGTGAATCCCAGAGGCCATAGGGAGACGTTCATTTGCAGAAAACTGTGTCACTTGGTTCTCATATCCTTTATATACAGAGCATGTCATCAATTGCTGTCGTTTTTTTCTCTTTCAATTCAGTTTTTACTTCAAGGCAACTTTCCGATAAAAGTAGCCAGCTAACGCTGTTTTAACGCTAAACGAAGTTTTTTGCTTCTGTACCAAACAGTGTCATCTTTAGTACTGAATTTCTTTAGTTGATCATCATCCGTTTTATTTTGCTTGTCGTCCGGGAATTGCACTAATTCGTCAGTTGGTGGAGCTGAAACAGTTTCTTCGGTAAGATTCGATTTTGCGACTGAATTCCCAGCTGTCTGATTGCCAAACATACAAAGCAGTGATTTCTGTCATGGTGCTGAGGCGGCTGCGCTGAACACTTCCTTCTTATTCTTAATTCTTTTGTCATTGCCACATTTCTGCTTTCTCTTCATTGCTGTTCAAGTTCACTTGGAATCGTCAAATCGTTGAAATTTTTTGTTATTTAAGAACATTCAGCTTGCACATTTGAAGTTGTGTTTATGAGTATGGGAATGTGATAGCTAGTCATACAGACACGTGAAAGTAGATTATCATGGAAAATAGAAAAAAACACTCTTTTTGTCACCTACACGCCTGAAAAAACCCCTTGTGAATAATTTGCTAATCGTTTAAAAGCGCTATTGGTAATGGTTCAGAAGAAAGAAGGAATAAAAGCAGTTCATGTTTGTTGACACAAAAACTATTTAGAGTATTTTAAAACTTAGAACTCTTAAGAATTTCACAAGTTATCGAGTGGACCCAAACAACTGGGGAATTTTTTCTGATTTTGCTCGTCACTACTGGGGAAGGTATTGGCCAGCTGGGGATATTTCCCAAGTTGTTTGTATGTTAAAAAATGGCCTGTTATATAGTATTATAAAAATAATTAACTCGTACCAAATCTCTAATCCTTAATGGGGCCACTAGTTAGCGTTTTCCATTTGTTCAAGATTTCAAAATTCAATTTTTTTCAAATAAAACCTCAATTTTATCTTGCTTTGCCTTCCTTTTAAAATTTCAGTCGTCAATCCACAACCGGACATGCTATAGTGGAATCATTATTCTCGCTATTTGCCTTCTACTTGGAGTCACGACAAATGTGTTGGTCATGTTTACAATCGTTAAGAGAAAGCTTTATAAGAATATGTATTCCACATGGTCAACGGGTATACTTGTTACTGAAAGACCTCGGATTTCACACGAAGGAAAAGAAACCACTTGTCAAAGAAATCCAGAAAAAAGTAGAAAAGGCAAGCCTTTATATATGGCTTAAGCGAAGTGACGAAGAATGTACTGTACAATGTTAAAACAAGACCATCCGGAACTAACTACCTCCACCTAACTGCATATCTCAGAACACCTCCGAAAAGGGGAGGGGGCTGCCACGTCATTTAAACGATAGAGGAAGAGGGGCCGAAACCGGACGTGGTTCCTCCTGATGATGTTCTGACGTGTTGAAAATGCATCTGGTAGTTTCATCTAGAAATGGAACCGATGGTTTTTCAAGGCACAAACACGGTGTTTACATCAATCTGTATTCCAACATATTAATCATCAATTTAGCTTTAAGTGACGCCGTTGTGTGCATAAGTGCCATCCCTTTTGATGTAGTGTATTGGATATTTCCCCAAATGGCCACTCGGAGATCTAGGCCTAAAATTATGGAATACTTTATATCTTTGTATTTTTCTTGTATCCATTAGCACTCTCGTGTGTAAAGCTGGTGACTTATTTGTGGCGCTTACTTTTCCATTAATGTACAGTGTAATTAGTACTGAAAATAAGTTGAAACTTGCATCTGCCATTGCCTAGATTGACTCATTTTTATGGGGACTGCTCCTGTTCTTCTACCAAAAGAGTTCTAATAATAATAGATACCAGTTTCAATTTCCAAAGCATTTTTATTATATTTATCTTTTTCTTAATATTTTTATTCCAGTAATTTTTTGCTCGTCGTGTAACGGAAAGGATTTAGTATATCTCACCATCATGCTGTACATCTTACTACTTTACCCACAACACAGAGCCAGAGGAGTCCAAACAACTACCATTTGTAAAACAACTTCGTATCGTTTGGACAAACTTGGTGTAACAATCATATTCTTCTTGTGCTGGACGCCATTCCGTATTATTTAATGCCTCGTCATTTTAGCGAAAATTTGGCAAAAACTACCTTAGAACTTTTAGATACGATTATTTGTTGGCTCCCATACGTTCAGTGCTGCGTTAATCCATGCGTCTATGCCCTACGATACAAACAAATTGGTCGCCTTTTCTGGAACTATGTCTGTCAAAAAAACAAGACTGTCAGAAGTAATAGAACACTGACTATCATCAATGCTCTGTAAATCAAAACAAATAAGTCGAGGTCACTACTGTCATATTTTTTCTGCATTAAAGGCACTTATTTACAAGTTAGTCAAGGGTAACAACAAGCAATTTACTAACTTTTGACAGGTCCGTCGGAGTTAAGAAACTTAACGACTTATGTATTTGTCGTTGGAAAGTAAATGGTTAGCCGCTCCGTTATATCATTTGCTAAACATTTCGATGTATTTAGGACCTTTTTGAAATGGGGTCCTTGGTCAACTATGATGCAATGAAAGATAGTCATCAAAGAAAATGCTGATAGAATAATAATGAATATGTGATGCAAAATAGAAGCGATCTCATATATATAGTACAAAACAGCATATCTCTCACAAAACCCGTCGAGGAAGAGGGATCACTTTAAAACAACGACTACGTATGGCGTTTAAAAAAGGACATATGTGTTGTAGTTGATGATATCTTTACTTACATTCTTCAAAGTCCGCGGTTTATCAGATTTTTTAACTTTATCGAGGGTTAAATGTAGACCTTTTGCATGTTATCTATCATATCTATCCCCTGGGTTCCTTTGTTGTTGATATTTGACATTAAACAACAAATAGCCCAATGAATACACTTTCCAATCAAATATTTTAAATCTAGATTACATAATAATGAATTTAGCGAGACAAGGATGCACATCAACTCTATCAATCTATTAAGAATATCAACCTACAATGACTTACTGCACTTGGCTTTATCACTCACAAATGATGAGAGTATATGTTCAAAAGAGTTCATCGTGATGTCATCCATTCCAATTTTTGGGGGTAATTATGCCTGATACAGGTTATTGTACTTTAGATTGCAATGTATTGCATAGCAGACTCACAATTATTTTGTGATAAATAAGAAGTACACGGACAGGAGTTCCGAATGTTCCTCTTTTCACTTGTGGTGCCTGCATAATTCGTTCCGTGTACTCGTGTTTTTTACGTCCAACACGAAAGCAGTGAAAGCGGTGCCCACTGCCACCTTTCATGTCTTTAAGATAACTATGTAAATAAAAAGCGTGATCATTTAATATGCAAACGAAAAATGCTGTGGGTTTAGGAGGGAGAGTCCAGCCCGCGGCCACAAGGAGTATTTCGTGAAAGTAGGTCCGAATATTACAAACTATGCCTAGTAGTGCGCACGTTTATACTACTCTTAAAGATAGCTTATAAAGCACTTTTTAATTTTTTTGTGCAAGTATCACCTATAACCAAGCATCTTGGGAAGTTTCGGTCCATAACATCAGAATGATATTTTGAAAACGAATGGATGTTCGTATTGTCACCTTACAAGCACAAGCAAGAAACAAGACTAAGTTTACACTTAACAAACATGATTACAATTACGTGAGTATTTAAGACCACCGTGGGACGTTGATGTGTTGTTTTCGCTACAGTTACAAGAAAAAAATATATCGTAAAGTATGAGCTGATCACTTGGGCTGGCCTGAAGTTTAAGGCCAAGAAGTCTAAGAGCCTAACACTTGTGAAGGGGCGGCAGAAGGAAAACAAGTTTGCAATAGCTGGGGAGTTGATGCCGACAATGAAAGAGGAAACAGTGAAGAGTTTGGGAAGGTTGTACCACGGTACTCTGAATGACAGAAGTGAATTCAAGAGGATTCAGGTTGTGGCCGAGTAGGGACTTGATAAGATCGAGATTACGCTGTTGCCAGGAATATGGTTCCTTAAATTTGTGTTGATTATGAAACTGCTGTGGCCCAGTCAGTGTATGACTTTACTATCTCTAGAGTAAACATCATTCAGCAGAAGATCAATGTCAAAATACGAACGTGGCTGGGTTTACCCAAGATGTTTGCCACAGCTGGGTTGTACAAGAACAGTGAGCCACTTCAACTCCCATTGCCGTCCATAGTGCACTTGTATAAGTTTGACAAAATCAGGGAGGTACTCACGTCTCGCGACTCCAGTGACAACAACATTTGTTATTCCCCTCCAGATGTGAGAACTGGTCGAAAGTGGAAAGATGAGGAAGAATCACTTCAGCATTGCAACATAGCGATATCGTTGGCCATGTACAGAATTCAAGAGCTGGACTTGGAACTACTAACTTCAATCCATATTCCTGCATGAATCGAAAGGAGCGGAGAAAAGCAATTGTAGAAGACGAGTAGATCATAGCCGCCACAACTCATTGCTGATGACCAATGTGCATGTGGTGAAAGGAAGACTCTTTCTCACATTCTTGTGAACTGTCCACTAGGTCTCACCAATCACTATATTTGGCGTCACAACCAAGTCCTGAAGGTGATCTCGGATGCGGTAAGAGCCAAACTAGACGAAATTAACAGTGGGAGGAAACCACAGGTACCTGACGAGAAACTTCCAATAAACAGCCCATAAACTTCCACGAGGAAGGACAGAAGGCAACACTAAAGGAAATGAGAACAGTTGATGACCCGGAGTGACATGGCACATGGACTATGGATGTCAATTTGAAAGGAGAGGGATTTAAGCTGACTGTTGAACTGAACAAGAGGCCAGACATGGCTGTCCTTTGCAATGGCTCGAAAAAGGTCAAGTATTTTCGAGTTAACGGTATGCTGGGAATTTGGTATGGAAATTGCGAGGATAAGAAAGGAAGATCGGTATGAGGCATTAATCAAACTATGCAAGGAGAAGGACTGGGAGGCCATTTGTCTGCCGATTGAAGTAGGACCACGGAGTTCTGTTGGAAATCGGACAATGAGCCTTTTACAACAACTGGGGTTCAACAAAATGGAGACAAGGAATTTGATTGATCGAATCCAGGAGACGGTTGAATATGCAAGCCAGATTATCTGCAACCACCATTGTGAACATAATGTTGCAATGCAATGAATGGGTTGGTCACCACCGACAATCGGATACCTCAAAGGAGGTGCCGACACTATCACGGTCTGTAGCGACTTAGGAGGCGAAACAGAACTTTGCCATGGGAGTAGCCGCCTGATAAATCCACATGCTTTGTGGTGGGATCTGGAAACAGAGTGACAGATTCTGCCAGATCACATAATATCTAGTGAGTTTATTTCTTCTCTATGTTGGCATATGAAAACAAACGATTTCTCTCAAGTCATCAAACCTGACATTTCTACTAGGTCTAGTACTAGCAATTATATACAAATTAATCCAGCAAGTTTGCAAACAAGTGTAATCAATAATCAATGAGGTACGTTAAAGGATGCAACTGGTGTAAAAAAATTTGTTTTGTTTGAGAGCTACAGATGACAAAATTCGGATGATGGAGACCTATACATAGAAATGCAGAGGAGCACTACACAGGGAATGTCATTTAGAAGGCAATGCGTTTCAATGACTTACAAGATTGCTTATTCCAGCGAAATAATTCATTTATTAACTTTGTACAAAGTTATTAGTATGACGTGTTTACAAAAGAAGTGAACAACGTAGCTTTTACCTTTGAAGACGATAAACAGCATATCCTCGGTCATCACGCCCAACAAAAATATAAAAACCAAAAAATTACAAAAGTTACAAATACTTTTTTCTATTTTTCTTTCAAACTCAGGTCTTTCGTCCACCTGCAGCCCTTCATTCATCCGTCAAATTGCTATAATGATTTTCTTTCGTTTTAAAGAGAAGTTACGAAATTGCGTATACGTAGCAATACAAAAGCATAATACTACAGCAAAATTTACTTCAATTTACTAAATGTCAAGCTATTTACAAAACCTACCAATTCAAAAACGTATTTACTTGTTGCATTATTTTATGTAACAAAACCCATTCTAACTTTTCCAGTACCGGAGAAATGTTATTGAGTTTGTTCTAAACTGCAGCAATTAACATTGTCACCTGTTTAAACATACCTTAAATATTGCACAATATTGCTGACCTATGTCCTCACTGATTGAAGAATTCAAGACAGCAAAAGCAAAGGTTTATTAATCACTTCGTGATTCACAAGATCAAGTCATCAGCAATGCTCAGCCTGATGTTCCACCTGGTAGGAAGTGGCAGGTAGGAGCAGCTGTTAATGCTGCTGGGGCACGTCCACAGCACAAGGAGTTTGGTGGCCCTGCTCAAGCTCACAAAAGAGGAGTGGGATGGACAGACCATAAGTGGTGGTCTACGGAAGACGCTGGTTCATGTAGAGTTCATGGTCTCGCAGGAGATTCGGCATCTTGAAGAGGAGAAAAGGCAGGCTATTGCTGTGGGGTTCAGGAGGGTACTTATACAACCTGGGGTGAGGTGAACCAGAAACACATTAGCTGAAATAAACCAGAAGTTGAACCGGGTCACCGGGACTGACCCTGTGACCCGGTTATTACAATCTGGCTCAGTTACAAAATATGATGCTCCTGTTAGGATCCTTTTATCAGTTAGTTAGGTAGCAATTAAATGTTGACATATGCTCGAAATTCCTCAACCATGAAAACGATTTATTTTGCCGAAAAGTGTTGAGATGTGGAGCTGACACACCTTCTAAAGGCCATTTTTTCACAATTCCGCAAAAAATCATCCCGTAAAAACCTTACTCTGGCCGTTGCTTGTCGTCAATCTAGTGGCAAGTCAAACTATATTTTTGCGACACAAATTCCACCAGGGCCGACAATCCCACCCCCGTTTCCTACAACAAATAATTTGTGTTATGATGTACTTTTCTGTTATGGTGTATATTGCGTAGCATGAGTAATTAATTGAATGAGCACTATTTTAGATATCTAACATTCACATCAAGTTCATTAGGATAGTTGGGCTCGTCTAACAGATACGCCTTCAAGAAGGACGAGCCTGAGCGAGTGGCCAAGTACAACCGTTACATTGTTGAACTACCCAGTCGGACTCTTGGCTAATTATTGGGTCGCATCTCGGAATTGAAGAAATTCATTAGACCACGGATCCAAGCGAAATTTCTAAGCCAATACCCTCTTTGCTATCATCAGTTCTGAGGGTTCTCGAAAAAACTGTAGATGCCTTCGATATGCTGGAAGCGACCGAAATTCCTACCCTACACGCTGTACTTGCAAACTACCTTATGCGTTACTTTTGGTCATCTCAAGACAGTGGGGACTCACCTGAAGTTCGAGCGCTTAAGCAGCGTCTTGTAGACTCTCTGGATGAAAAAGTGTGAGACAGTATCGTCCAGGTGCGCTTGGCAGCTACATTCCTAGATCCGACATTGAAAGAATTCCCTTTTGTGAGGATGCCTTTTGTGGCATTGACAGAGGACGGCAAGTGTTGCCAGTGTAGGCAAAGGGGAACGCTCGAGCATGTACTTTCTGAATGCAAGCAATCATTGAAGCTATACACATATCGTCACAGCAAGGTGTTGGAAGTGACGAGAAGTGCCATTACCCCACATTTAAAGAAAGCTCCATCTGGTGGAAGGAAGTACGAGGCCATCACGTTTGTACCGGACGGAAAAAAAAGTTGAAACATCACAAGTTGGAGGTACTTTCTCGTCTACTTGATAGACGTTGGTCATGTCAAACGTATCTTGATGGTGCTCTGGTTTTGCCAGCGAATATTGCTACAACAAGAAACCCTAGAGCGGGGTCATGAGCATAAACGTAAATTGTTAATTGCCAGCCGAACTACTCAGAAGAGCAAAGGTAGGCCAAAGCAGGACTCGTGGCAAGATCCATGATGAAGTTTTGTGTGAGATTGTGGTCGAGAGCAAGTCTATTTCGAATAAATTCCTGGAAGCTGCCTCAAAACATTTGATTTGGTCAAAACATCGACCCAAACTCCCGTCCAGACCGTTAGCCACTTAGGTTAATGGGGCCAGCCCGCATCACAACCCCCCCTGCGGGTTTCCAGCTGATGAAGTTGGACGAGCTGGCATCTGCCAGTATGGTTGAACAATTGAACAATTACGATGGAACTACCTGCAACTGATACGCTTATTGCTTATATCGAAGTCATAAAAAAGATGACACTAATTTAAAATAGAAGCTTGGGCCATTTGTCAGAGTTTACATTAGAACACAGAGTTTTAAAACATTTTACAGGTTCATTTACAACTGGCTTAACTCTAGATATCATTCACGTGATAGACACTTCGAGTAATAAATAATTCTATTTTGCTGACGTATTTTTCTTCACTTTTGCCTTTTTCGCCTTTGCGTACGGTGTGCACATGGAGCGCAACGGCGAGTTTAGAGGGGGATTCAATAGGAGAATGTTATCTTCTGAAAAAAACTCGTTCCTGCAATAAGTAACAAGCTCAACTAAATCCGAGAAAGTTTTCTCCATAAACGTGATCACTTGATTTTGTGGATTGTTGGCAATAGAGATATGTTTTGGCCCATGTTTTGTCATAAATGTTAGTGCAAAATAACCTTCATCGAAACGGCTTTCACTAAATCTCACTAAAAAGTCACCCGCGTTAGCTTTGTTCGCTATAAGAATGTCCTCACATTCCTGTGATCCTGTCATTCCGGCAAACCAGCTACAAAAAAGCACGAAAATACACATTACCATTTAAATAGGAAACAACAAATATAACAAATCCTAAAAAAACACTGTTGCTATCCAGTCTCCACTTCTAATCTTTCGGTCTCGCAAAACTATAAATAGATCTTCTTTAAGAAAGTAAAGCAGATCAAATTTATCTATTTGTTAAGAAGCACTTTACATAACGTCAGATCTTGCTGCCTGCGGAAATTTCGAAAGCAAGGAATAAAAAATTTATCAATTAACGTCCTGATACTGAACTCAAACAACACTCGCTCAGTACTGCTATTCTAAAGCTAAAGTAATAATTGCAGGTAATTATTACAGGGCTAAATTCATGTTTACATTCTATTAAAATTTCGATTTTTGAATTAAATCATACTTTTTGAAACCAATTTTATTTAATAAGGCTAATAAAGAATGCAGTTTATGGTCATGCCGTGCACAGCTGTCATTATTCACGACCATTTAAAGCCAACCCTGTCACTTTTGTTTTCTACAAAGACCGTAAAATGAATGGGCTTCCTCCACCAATTTTTTCAGGGTTACATTAAGATGGTACATTGGAATGATTCAACAAACAAGAACAATTCTGTTCTTAACCCATAAAAAGTATCTCAGGATACATTAGAGTGCATATCTATCCAGTTTTCCTTATTTGGTACACGTTTACAAACTTTGCAAACTTATTCTGCTGTTTACAAATAGATTGTAGTCTAAACAAGTAAACAGTGGGAAGTGCTAAATCCACAGTGTTCATTACAGTTTTAAATAACTCTTCATGCTAAAAGATGTGAAGGACGCTAAAAGATGTGAAGGACGCTAAAAGATGTGAAGGACGCTAAAAAATGTGAAGGACGCTAAAAGACGTGAAGGGCGCTAAAAGATGTGAAGGACGCTAAAAGATGTGCAAGATACTAAGAGGTGCGGGAGACGTGCAAAGATGTGGAAGATGACAAAAGATGTGGAAGATGCTTAAAGATGCGGAGAGGTGTCAAAGATTCTCCAATAGGTATCAAAGTATGGTACTTTGAGTATTGTCTTCTTACTTTTCTTTAACTTTCATTCCTCGCTTGTTTACGCTTAATAACGCTGCCTTGATAAGAGCATACATCTGTTAAAAAACACAACAAACAAAACGTTTATTTAACAAATGCTCTGAACTCGCAACTAGTGTTGGCCCAGGAACTTCAAGGCCAAAGCTTGGTTAACGTTTGTAAATTTGAAGTGTATGTTGAATGGAATCCCATTTGTAAATTTCAGTGTAAAGTGAATCTGGTTAAGATTTTAATAAAACATGTCACAATTAACCTCTGTTTTAAAAGTGGCAAAATTGTCATCAAAATAACACAAATAAAAGGACATAAATACGTTTCTGAAGAAAAGTATAATGGCTTCTGTTTGTTGAAGTTAAATAAAAATGACTATATTTCAGAAGCAAGTAGCTTACTGGTCGAACAGTTTCGGCCTTCACTCAAGGCCTTAATTCATGACTGCTTCTCTTCTCGTCCGGTCTCGTCAGATCCCATGGGACCTGACGAGAACCGCTGTCGGTAGATGGCTGGGAGGTGGTAGCCGCTATCACGATTGAGGGGTGGGTGGTGTTGTTGGATCTCAACTGCCTCACTTATCTTCCTTCTCCAGTATTGTTGTTCCCTGGCTAATGATGTAGTGTTTTCAGGGCATACC
This sequence comes from Chironex yamaguchii, assembly GCA_024741275.1. Taxonomy (NCBI): domain Eukaryota; kingdom Metazoa; phylum Cnidaria; class Cubozoa; order Chirodropida; family Chirodropidae; genus Chironex; species Chironex yamaguchii. The sequence goes on along the minus strand of JANTCA010064288.1, from coordinate 1,659 downwards.
TGGTGATCCGTGGCTTTGAGATGGTGCCCCTTGTGGTTTTCAGATGTTCTTTTAACCGTGTCTCTAGGCTACGTGCCGTTTCACCAACTTAGAACCGGTCACAATCCTCACAGTCAATGCGATATACAACCCCACATTTCTTGACTACCGGGGTGTTGTCCTTGGGGTGTACCAGAATGTCTCTGAGGGTGTTAAATGGTTTATGTGTTACACAAACGCCGTGCTTGTTAAAGACGGTCTCATGTTTCTCTGATACCCCCCTAATAAATGGAACAAAAACCGAAACCATACGTTCGTTAGTAGGACGGAGAGTAGTGGGTCGTCTCTTGAAAGCGGGTGCTTTCAACATAAAAACACGATATTCACTGGCTTTGAGGACTACGGAGCGCTTATGGTGTAGGTGGTGATTAGACTGAAAGCTCAAATATTGGTCGGTGTGGGTAGGTTTACGGTAGACCGATGTGCTGAGGGATCCTTCATCTTGGATGGTGATGAGACAGTCCAAAAATGGTAAACTACCGTTCTCCTCGACCTCAAAGGTGAACTGGATGTGTGGATCGATAGCGTTGATATTGTTGGTAAAACGTTCTATCTCATACTCGTGGAGACACACAAACGTATCATAGAGGTACCAACAGATAGGTTTGACGGCTGAGGTGGTGATAGCAATTCGTTCAAATTGTTCCATATACAGATTAGCAATCACTGGGCTGATAGGACTACCAATAGGGGCTCCATGTTGTTGTTTGTAGAAGGAACCATTGTACACGGAATATATCGTTTTCATGCAAAAGTCCAACAGTTGTAAAATTTGGTTCACATTGAGCAATGTTCTGGTGTGTAGATACGGATAAATACGGATAACAAGCTTAATAAACAGTTGATGGCAAAGTATCGTCTTTTGGTCGGGATTTCTAGATGATTGTAGGAAAGACGCTCCGAGATTTCCACAAGTACTTTAGTAACAACAAAATAACTGGAGTTGTGCCCGTTTACAGATAGACTGGCTCTTACAACTACGATACGACTTGAACCATGCTAAATACAAAGACCATAGCGTTCAGGTTTGTAGGGACGAGATAGGAGTTTAACATGAGATTCATAACAAGAGCCACAGAGATGACAGAAATTGTACTTTTTCTTTCATAATTGAAATGACTTAAGGTCCGAGAGATTGACGTCATACGTCCGCTGTGACCTGCCCTCGTAAGGGATTGATCAGCTGCGTTTTACAGGGCCACACCACTAACCCTCCTGCTCCAGCCTAGCAAGCTAAGGAAACGCCGAGCTTGGGACAAGTAACAAGTGGAGTTAAAATTCTATAATTAACTTTAACGTCTCCTACTTATGGTGGCAGCTTTAGTTGTAAGATATGCCAAAGTTGTCCGGTAGATAGTAAATGTGTCAGAAAAACTGTACGACGGGCATTATTAACTGCTTCATCAACACCAATAAATAATGGTTTTCAACATATAAATCATAAATTCTATAGACTTTGTCATGGTGAGCACTTGTCATCATTTGTAACCATAGAAATAATAGGCTAGAATGAGCGCTGTTGTACCGAGCCTACATTTCAAACGGGCCAAAACTGGAGATAAACATGGCGCATGTGGCAAGGCAAAAGAGTAACGTTGGTCACGTTACCCCAAAAATATA